>SMLS01076937.1:0-13155 GCA_004785975.1 Popillia japonica
ACGGAATGGAGACCTTTACTCTAATATGACTACCAGAAATGATGTCAATTTTTTAATATCAACGCAAAACTAACTTATATGAAACTGGTCCGCATTATAACATGTTCAAGACAATTAACGCACTCTCCTTTCATATCAGAAACATTACAATAATATCTGTGTTTAGAAGTCAATTGAAGCAATTTCTAACAAGCAACGCATACTACTCGTTTATAGAATATATCAATGCGTGCCATTAATGTTAGATTAAGTGATTTGGTTACATACATTGTATATATCTCATTGTATTATTTTTATATGTGAAATGAAGGTGTGTAAATACTTATGCTCACCAGCACTATAAAATACCTGTCTATCTATTTATATACATATAATGATACTAAGGATAAAATCCAATAGCAGAAACGGTAGCCTAACTCATCCGATTGGGTAATACTCATCTTAGTGGCCTACTTCTATTTCCGAAATCCGTGTTAAAATTATATTATTAACCATCTCGTACAAGAACTTTTTGTGTAGGAGATATGGAAGTTTTTGTTCCAAAAATTAATAGCGTGAACTTCGTTCTTTAAAGTAACGTGTAACGAATACATACTATTTACCATCATAGACTTGGTATCTAGCCGTACAGCCAGCGCTCTTGACACTATGCCCTTTAAGATAAAAGAGGCATGGGGACAAGAGCGCAGGCTGTACCGCTAGAGACCGGACATTAAAGTCCGTGAGTGTACATATACTTCATATAAAGGCCACTTTGCACCATGCTATTCATACCTTTTCTATACTATTTTCTAGAAACTAGAAAAAATAGTCGGAAAAAGTATCATGTAAAGGCCACTTTACACCAAACAATACTAGATGCTATACTATTTTAAAAACTAGATCCTGTCCTGTTTTTGTTTCTAAATTGATATTAGAACATGCGCAGAAGTACTTTTGGCAGATTGGCCAACATCGGAAAGTAAATACAAGTTCAGTATATTATTGGAAACGAAGGTACCTAGGTTATGTTGGTCAAGTTGGTAGAATTTAAAAGCTGTTTAGTAGCGCCATCACGTATTGATTTGTTGTACTCCCACCTAAAAAAGTATTTAGAAAATCCTAGAATAGAATCTAGTATAGAAAAAGTATGAATCTAGCATGGTGTAAAGTGGCCTTAAACCATATTTCTTCTACTACATGATTGTTATTTATCATTTATGGCCCTCGATTTATCACATGTTTAGTAATCATTATTTTTTTGCAGTTTACTGTTTAAGCTTCCAAATACGTATTAAATTATAAGGAACGAAAACGAATATGTTAAAAAAACTTCAAAAACACAAAAATTAGAAGCGCTAAACATCGCCTAAATCTAATTATTGGCTGAAATCTGTTAAAAAGACTTCTACAAGGCTGACATATTTCCATCTTTCATAACTTTGCGACAAAATTAAATCTCTTGAAATACCACAAACTTTCACTGTTATTATATCACGGCAGTAAATCTCTCATCCTGATCATTTAATATTCTATAACAAAGGGATAACAAAGAATAATTACCATATTTTGAACACAGCGTTTACAGATATTAAACAAAATGAGGTTAATTTCAAAATGTAATTTATACGAAAAGTCTAATATACATCAATGCCGGCAAATCGTGATAACAACACCTTTGTTGTATACAAAGCAGTTGCATGTCATAACTGTATTAAAATGTATTATTAATTAACATCACATTTAATATTTTCATGTACGTCATTCTCCTGTTGGTTATTAAACGTGAAATTATTCGTGTGAAGCTTATCTTATAAATCACATTTAGTGCATACTGTAAAGGCTGGCATTAATTAATAGAAATTCATTTGTTCCTTCTTTTCGTTTTAATAAATCTTGTACGTAGCTAGACTTTTTTACTTTTATCTTGAATTAGAATAGTATGCGGTGAAAAAGAATATAACTCTAGCATAACACGACTTTGCGTTTCATTTAGTAGAGAGTAATTTTTCTTCAGTGTTCAGGAAATGCAACTGGCATCACGTTGTGCGAGATTCATTGAATCAACTACAAACAGTATACATACATAATCAAACCGCTTTGACCTTATATCCTATGTGGTGTGCAATAGTCTACTTCTTCATAGGGAAGATTGTAGCCTAAGAGCTGTCGTTTCATATTTTAGATGATTATCCTTCTCCACCTTCATTGCCTTTTGTAAAATCTCTGATCATTTATTGGAGAGCTTTACGGGACTGTACTTTCATGGATTTTCTCACGGCTGTTTTTTTTTTCTAAAAAGCAAAAGAAACAGGTATAAGGATGCTTACCCGATTATGTTATCGCCGGGTTGTTTCTCAAGAGTCAGCACCAACATAGCCCTTTCTTACAATGACAAGGCGTAAAGCAGAAACAAAAGAAAAAAGAACATCTTCTACATATATTCTGTATAGAGTAATAATGAAAGAATACTCCTTTGAATTTTGAGTGATCAGAACTTTTATTGTTAATCCCACGACACAGTCTATATTGATTTAGTACGACTGTCTCGTTGTATACAGCATTCGTTGATCGATTTCGTTGCAAGTGTTAACAAGATGACATGACCGAATTCTACCGCCAAGCTACAATGTTGAAGATCAAATCAAACGAACTTGACAATTTCTGCATTAAAGCTGGCGACGATCAACTTATAAATTGATTCTCTGCGTTAAATTGCCTATCAAAGTATTATCCACCACTGCTGCTGGTGCGAACGGTAGTCTTTTTTAAAACTGAGCTAGTCATGCTAAATTATGTTGTACATGAGAAGATGTTCGTAAAGACGGTGGAAAACAGTAGATTCCGCGTTGATTGCAAGCGTTTGCGCTTTGGTACGGCTAGTACGGTTACCAGGCTTCTGAAAAATGAAATTTAGTATTTCTATTACGAATTATAGAAGATTATTGAGAACGTTAGACAAAGTCCTATCTGGAATTTGATCGAATATCGCGACAGCGGTTTTTACGATCTTTTTACTTCGATATCAACCTTGACCAGTTTTTCATGAAGACCGTCAACTCGATATGTAGGAGCAAATGCCTCAATCTTTGACTTTGCACCAATTCATAGGCATAGATACTTTAGTATATTTGCATACTAGAAAATTATATTTACTTACTCAACAACAAAAGACCTGGATTTATAGTTAGTTAGATTTTATGCAACCTGATTACTGTTTTTTTTGCTTTGATGTGGTTTAACTAGTGACACCAAATATGACTCCTACAAGATGCGGAATTTCTCCGTTCCAACATAGCTTGAATTTGTCTTTAATAGGCAGAGATTTATGCTTGAAAAATTTGAAAAAATATCAGTCGCATTAAATTTATTGTGCAAGAATAATCTCTATTGCTACCATAACATAAATGATATCGAGGACTTCTACAGTTCGAGTCTCTATCATAAGGGTTTCTTGGTTTTGGCCGCATGTTGGTAGTGTGAATATATACAATATTAAAGTAAAATAAAGCACAACAGTAAATAATTAAAGGAACTACAATCGCAACTCTCTTCGGGAGTAGAACCAAAATCTTTGAGAAACCTCAATAACTGCTTCAAAAGATTCTAAAGCTTCATATGAATATTTCTACTGAGCTAAAGAATGTATTCATTCTCTATTTTCATTTCTAGGGTCATGTGACACATATATGTACATATATTAACGTATATTAGTTAGCAATAAATTGATTAAAGATTTCGATGTTAACTTGTTGCTGGAAGTGGATATTACTGCAACTTAAACTAACCTAACTGCTATAGAATGACGAGTAAGTATTACTAAGTGCACTTGTCACGTAGGATTAGTAATAATTATTAAGTTGTTCGAACTTCTGGTGCTACTACACATGTTAAACGGTGGATATTTTAAACAGTGTTGCCTATTTTACAAACTGGGGCAGGTAACGTAACACGAAATTCAATAATGTAGAACTTGTTTCATCGTAATTCTAAAATTCTAGGGATAATGTTATAATACTAATCTTATTATCCTGCGGCTACTTGTTTGCACAGATAATCGCCAGAGTCTTATCGACACATTAAATACTAATGTAGCCCTAGATATCTAGCACTCCAGGGGTCTTCTAATGGGGGGTAGAGTGCAAGTAGGTCAGGTGTGGTATTAAAGTATTATTATTTTTTTTGTCTTACTAAACATTGAAAAAAGTATCCTATGTATACAAATACACAAAACACCATACTCATTCATATAATAATTAATAAGTTTGATACAAAGAAGCTGACATACTTGATAATCTTCTGCTTTCTTCTCTAATCAAAAATATATTCATAGTTAGATCCCTTAATATCTCAGGTTTCAACTTTCACATAAAGTAATTTGCTGAGTAATAAATTTATTGCTGTAAAACATGGTCGAAATTATTTCTGCCCAAGAAAACTGGCCGAGAAGCTATTTTTACTTTGGTGTAGTTGCTAGCCATTATCTTAATGTTAAATCGGCTTGACAGCACAGGCTTACATTCAAGTACAAGTAAAAACTTTTAAAGGTTTAATATAAAATGCCCGGCGTGATTGATAGCTTAACAATCAAATTATGCAAATTGCGTAATAAATCTCGACCCTCAAACACAGTTTTTACGTTGCTCGTTTTCGAAGTGCCCGTTGCCGCGCCGTGATCTCCTGTCGGGAACCGGGGAGAGTCTCCCAAAGCAGACGTCATCTCCGCGTCTGCAGTTTGACTTCGGTTAAGGTTTCAATCAATCAAACGCTTTATTGATGCAGGTACAAAGGCAGTTGTTTCTCTTTTACAAAGGAACTTTGTGCACCCCCATTGTTATACGACTTGATCTACGTTTTCTTTTTCGGTATCTACGAGGGGAAACACTTTATTGCCCATGAATATACATGATCACTTTTAATAATTACATAAGAAGGAAACACACATTTATCACCACCTAACTATGTTGAATTGTCAATGCAAATTGATGAAATAAGCTAAAGCTAAGAATAATTGTAGCGGAGGTCAATTTGTCAAAATACGGATAACTAATATAAAGCGTCACCTCAGCTAGATTAGACATACAGCAATGCAATTGCTATTCGTACTTGTTGGTCAAGTAAAATGTAGAGTTTTATTGAACTTCATTGTCATATTCTAATATGGTAGGTTATATCGTTTTCTTCATTTTTGTTAATTACATGCACAATAAGGGAACTAATAGTTGCATCAACTCAAATGGCAGTTTGATTATATTATCGATTAGTTATAGAGCAATACTTGTTTGTAGGTGCTGAAAGCACGGAGAATGTCGAATTACCTCATACAATTTGTCACGAGCTACTTGTGCAACAGGAAGATCTTATTAGACCAGAAAGACACTCTGGGGAGTAACATCGGAGTCCCGCAAAGATCGGTGCTTGGAACCACACTATTGAACATCTTGTATGATGATTTATTATCGTTGGATCTACCCACAGATGCAGCTAGTGTGGCATATGCAGACGATCTTGCTCTGGTTGTAGGTGCGAGTGATGAACACCTCTTAATGAACAAGGTAAACGAGTGCTTTCCGCTAATTAGCAACTGGATTTCGCAGCACAAGATGCTCCTAGCGCCAGAAAAAAAAAACGATGTAGTGATACTAAAGGGTGATCGTAGGAGAGAGCACGTTGCCTTCCAATTAGAAGGCTTGAAAATAGTGCCGAATAGAGCTCTTGTATATATGGAAATCACTATGGATGACAACATAAAGTTTGGACGGCATGTGGGGGCGGTCGTCACGAAGGTAGAAGAGAAACTCTGCAGACTAAAAAGATTGATGCCCAATATTGAGGGACCTGGCAGCCTAAAACGTGCTTTGATGTGCAGTGCTATGAATAATATAATATTGTATGGCGCCCCAGTGTGGGAAAAGGCTGAAATTCAGAAATACAACAGACAGCTTGAACGGCTTCAAAGAAATAGGCTCCTTCGTGTGGCATCGGCTTACAGGACTGCCTCAAAGGAAAGCGTTGCACGTAGTTACTGGAATGATTCCCACCGATGTCCTGATTCATGAGAGCTTTCCTACACAAACATAGGACAGGACATATGACAAAGGCATAAGCGAGAAATGATACGATCAGCAGTTGGCAGGAAAAATGGAACAAGGACGGCGATACTGCGCAGTGGACTATAAAATTAATAGTGGATATTAGGTATATTAGGAGCACGGTGTGTACAGATGCTACGCCAAAAGATTTAGAAAGGAAAGCACCGATTGTTGTATATATTGCGGGATACGGTACGGATACGGTAGAGCACATTATCTTTGTCTGTGGAGTGGGATCAGGTGAGAACGGTTACTTATGCAAAGGTGGGAGATACATTGACACCGGAGAGCCTGATAGCGACGATGATAGCGACGCCAGGTAATTGGAAATCTATCCATGAAATGATCACTGTATTGATGAAACAAAAGGAAACAGATGAGCGAATGAGGCAAGAAAGAGCTAGGCCAGATGAAGAGAGATAGCCCGCCGGGCACACCTGATGCAATGTCTTTCTGACGGCTCTGGGTGTGTTCAGCTTTTAAAATGCAGGAGGTTGGGGAGTGGGTAAACAATACATTACATAGTACTGGAGTCCCACACACCCTCCATAAAGGATTTCCTCCTGGTTAAAAAAAATACTTGTTTGTAGGTGTAAACGGACAAAAGACTGCATTCAATGTATACTTGACTACAGATAGTTCCCAGTTGTAAACCAGCTATGTATAAGTAAGTTTTGCAGCAAGTTTTGTTATAATGTCCCAGTAACATTCCTCGATAGTATAGCCAGTTTGGAATGATCGATTGTCCATATTTCCAATAATTTGAATTTCTTGTTTGTCCAGAAAATCAAGGCAAGAAAGAAAGCTAGCACAGCTATCGAGTGTGTTTCTTACAAACGCATAAAAGAACCTTTAGAAGACTTGCATATGCGTCCTTACCGATTGCAAATGTTCTACTTCTTAACGGGACGATTACAGCGAGAAAATAATAACCTTCTTGATTATGTTGTCTTCAATATGAACTTAATGTAAGATGCACACATATGGCAGAATTTGAGGATCCGAAAGTCAATAAGCAGATACACGCTACAAGGCAAACCAGACTCTTCAAAAGTTAAGTCAAAAATATTGTGTCCTGTTTCTCACAAAAAAAATCTAGATGAACTATATTTTTTAATACTAGGACAGCTTTCCAGTAAAATCAGTCTAAGCCGTTCGAAGAAAACGGAATTGTTTCAGACATGAGGGTCAAAGTTAATGAAAAGTTAATAAAAAGACGGATGCTCTGGCTAAGGAAGAAATTCATTAAAGATTATATACCCAGAACAAAGGCAGGAGAACGGTCAAGTCAATTGTAAGGCTACTAACAGAGCACTATAGACTACACATGAGTAACCTCGGTTTAACGGAAAATGGTGTGTGCAGATTCTGCCAGACGGGAGAATAGAACTCGCAGCGCATCTTATGCCAATGCGAAGGACGAGCCAGACTAAGGTTAGAATGCACTGGCGAATCGTATCTATACACGACATGGCAACAACCCATCAAAGCTAGCAGGGCTCATAAAAAGGCAAAGCTAGACCGGGTCGTCTAGATAATAAAGTGGAAAAGAGCTACACATTCATCTCGTAAATTATCTATCTGCCGAATTTTTTGCCGAAAATATCGTAAATGATTAACTGTTCATCCATGAACGGTTCTTTGCCAAGCTACAAGATGAACTAAACAATTGTATTAAGCAAGAAAATGAAGCGCGTTGCTTTGTACAAAATTGATTATTACTATACTATTGAATTGGTCAATACCGCCCGAATGAGACGTGTAACCGTATGGCTGGCTGCATGAGGACCACTACTACTAAGTCTACAAGCGCAATTGAGCACTGAAGGAAAGCAAAGCTTCAGCAGCTGCCATCCCCTTTTCGAAGCACTCAAACCAGTGAGGCGATTCAAATCACGCAAAGGATTTCTGAGCACAATCGCAATTGATTCACCGGATACCAACCACATATACCAAAAACCTTCACTAGATTCTCATTTAGACTGGAAAACTTTGAAAAATCTCAATCGTTTCAGAACGGGAGTCGCCCCGACCAAAATTAACCTGCTGAGAAGGGGGATTACGTACAGAACTGATACCACGTGTCATTGTGGGGAGATACAGACCATGAAGCATCTCTTTGTGTGCAAGAACTGCCCAAACTCCTGCTCCATCAAAGATTTATGGCTTGCCAGAGACAATGCAATGGACGTGGTCGGGCTGTTAAACTTTAAGTTCTTGAAAATTATATAAAACAGCCACCTGAGAACAGTCACTTTGAGAAATATCATATATTCTGTATTAATTATTATTCTGTATTAATAAATCTGTAATAATTGCTTAGCAGCAAGGTAATTATGGCGATTTCAACAGATGTATCAGTAGTCCTATCACTTAAAATGTTGTTGAAAATTGTAATAATCTCCAACAGAGCAGAAGCTTAAAACACTTCAATAACTAAAATAGTGATTAGGTATATTGTACTAGAGTTAGTAATACATTTACTCTTACATGCATATGTGTATATGTACGTTCTTTTGTAAAATAAAGACCACGACGCGTTTGTTCTTTCAAAATAAACCTGCAAGGCAATATACATGCTCTACAGAGAAGATTTAGCATTTAAATAACAGCATATAGTTAATTTTATCTATCGTATAATTACCACCAATGTAATTTAACATACTTCATAAAGTCGTTTTATCAGCAATATGCACCCGTAGTATGCATTTTTATAAATTGTAGCTAAAGTTCGCAAACTTTATATTTTTTCTATGCAAATATAATTAACAAATTAAAAGCATAATGTTAGTGTTTCATGCACTTTCTTCCATGTAATGGGTACTATTACCATGCTAATTTTTGTTTTGTAGAAAGTAAAACATCAGCGTAGACTATGCTAGGCTGAAATAATTATATTTTCACATGCAACTAGCTTTATCGTAATTACTATATTATATGTAAAATTTTTGTCATGCAAAGCAGAGTCTGCGAGTTAATTCGTCTCGAATACACAATGAATATCATGCTCAAGTCAATGAAATCTTAAAGACACATTTCGCCGCGCCGTTGCTATTTATAATAAATATTGTATTCACTCCATTTGACTATTCTCAATTCTAGATAATTGCTTTTGAATCAGCGTTCATCTATAAAGTTTTATTGGATGTTGTATTATTTAACGAACTGCGACAGCGAATCTAATATGCACGAATCACGTTTTCAATTCTAGCTTGACAAAGCATTTGAACCATAGCGTCATTGAAATGAACATTCAATGTTATAGCGTTTATCAGTTTTCCTCTTCAAAAAATTAAGGAAATAATAAATGAAAAAAAAAACTGCATTTCAATTCACAGAAGCATTCTCCTGCAATTGTTAATTTTTCAGTTTCAGTAGAGATAGTATCTACTGATACAGAAAAAACAAACAGATGACACCAACGTATGTCTATCTAGAAAGTATACAAGCTGCAACTAAATGATTCATTATAGATACTCTTTATATTTATTTAATGTAATTGCAACAGGAAGATTTGCATTTGACTTCAATGTTGCTGCTTTGAAAGCTTTGCCAAGTTTGTATGATGCAAAATAAAGTTATTCATAAAGTTAATTTACCTCAGTATTGATTTATCTGGCAAATAGGCACATTACATGGAGAATTTAATAACAATGAAGTTTTATGTACCAGAATATTTGAGTACGTTCTGTATACCTACTGTCTTTATCGATTCTTTAAGACTGTAGTCTTAATAAATCGACAATGAATCGTTTGTTGCATAATACATTTATAAGTATTATCGATGTCTTATATCTAATGCACATACTTTGTCAGAAAATTTTAGTTTTGGGAGGTTTCCCACATATTAGGATCAATAACTGTATATTTCTCTATGAACTCAACAAAATACATAACCACATCTATCCATTACGGTCACCT
This sequence comes from Popillia japonica, assembly GCA_004785975.1. Lineage (NCBI taxonomy): Eukaryota > Metazoa > Arthropoda > Insecta > Coleoptera > Scarabaeidae > Popillia > Popillia japonica. The sequence continues at coordinate 9,993 of SMLS01076937.1, forward strand.
ATGGTAATGTACATATTTGTAGTTTCATTTAATTTTGCGGGTTATCTACGTTATACCCAGAAACCGCCAAGCCCTCATATGTGTATCACACTATTATAATAAGCCTTTCCAAAACTACATAACCTGTACGATTTGAATTGAATGTATGTGTGTTACACGCGTGACATAAACATAGATATGTATGTGATAATAGTTTTCGGGGAAAACCTTATTGCATTTATATGTGACATAGCTGTTAGCGCATTAATCGAAAGAAAATCGAATAAAAGCTAAATATAATAGGGAAAGAGTAGAATCCTGAGAATAATAAACAGCGTAGTCAAAAAATGACAGTATTCAATAATTAAATAAGCTATTTTTACTTCGTAAAAATTATTTGGGGTACGCAGAGGTAGAAAAATAACAAAACTGCAATCTCTAGCAGTAAGCTTGTAAAACATCAATATGTGCGGATTATACAGAAAAAAAATGCATCGATCGAATGAGCAATAGATTTGATTGAATAAATCTAGGGCGATTTCTTAAGAAATATAATTTTTTAGAATTATTTGCGTTTTCTATAGAAATACAGTTTTATTTTGTAGTTTTTGATGTTTGAGAACCAACCAGCTCATAAGAAAATAGGACAAAAATCATTTGCAAAATTGGAGTACGCTATGATCCCATGTCACCTAGTATGTTCAAAGGACACGCCGAACACCCTTATTCAGCAACGAATGATCCATGTTGAAGAGAGACGTTCGTACAACTATAGTCATCTATTGATCACACACACAAGCTAGCCCATTTAAAAAAGTTTACGTTATAGCAAACTAGAAAACAACCTCAAATACTTAGTAAAATCAGGTTACATACGTGCAATGAACGCTAAAGAAAATTAATATAGAACAAGAAAGAGAATGATCAGCATTAAACATCTTAGATGGTTGAATATGGAAAAGTGACATTAAGTTATATTTAGAAAAGTTTAGTTAGTTCTTTGTACTTCGCCATTATGTAATATGTGCAAATGTAAAACAAACATTTTATCAAAAACTAGCTGGATGGTAACTGCTTCAAAATACCTATATGAATGTATACAGCGGTGTCTATTCAACAAAACACAAAATTTTACATGTTTTCAACTTTTAATAAATGTTGTATGCAACTGCTTTGTATTTAACTACTGCTTTAGGCATAAAGCTGTTAACACATATTTTTCATTTATACCTCAAATACCAATATTTAATTTTTTACGAATGGTTTCTGTTTAATTTGCGTCTAGTATTTCCTTCTAGGTATCATAAGATTTATACTTGTAAATGCGGCATTTTATATTTATTATGAAACGACAGAGTATATTATTTCTGCTGTAATCAATTAAATTATCGTTTTCAAAAACCGTTAATTTTATTTTAGCCGCTTTCTCTAAATCTATTTTCTTGTAAATTGTTGCATTAACTGTTAGGTATACACACACTGCTTGGAATACACTGTGTTCTGTTAAAAGGATTTTTTGTTTATTTACATATTGTGATAAAACTATATAACTTGTCGGTACATGATAGAAACCGAAATAGTATTTAGAGCGCCAAAGTCTATTGATATCCATAGAAGCACATCATTCACTATCAAACATACTACATATGTATATTACATGGCAACATTATAGTTATCTGATGCATTTTTACAAATCGAATAAATAACAATTACTTATAAATTATACAAATGTAAATAGAAAACCATGCATTCTCTGAAAGATTTTACGGTAATTTTGGTTTTACACCACCCAGCAATAGGACTTCGAAATAATTAGTATTGTAGTATGTAGGTATGCTGATCAGTTTCAATAAGTGCAAAACGCTTTTATACGTTTATATTGAAACTGCGGGTGCATTAACATTGCAAATTAAAATTTGAGAGATGGCTACTTCAATGTCTGAATAGCCACTATTAATTCAGTTGAAATTGTAAAATTGACATCTATGCACATTATAAAAAACAACGCAAGCATTAAAAACGCTTTGTGTCAGTCTTACTTTTGTATTATGAAACTTAGAATGAGACATCTGAAACAAAATTTAGGGCAACCATGTGGAAAACTCTTTACTATTATTTAGACGCACAATGCTTTTGTAAGAAGGAGTAAATAAAATGACACATTGTGGCAGGAAGACGCGGAGGGAGGTACTGTAACAAAAAGATAAAGGTACACAATGCTTTCTAATGCATTTGAAATACTGCCAGAAGAAATACGAGGGAATGGAATATTTACAGTCCATTGGAAATTTGATCCGTGCTAGGAAAAAATTATATGCGGTTTTGTCAAACCCTCCGGCTATTGTTGTACAAGACTTACGAGAACTCGTGCCTTATCCTGCAAAGTAGGTTACCGACGCCGATGTGGGTCGAATCGGTACCCGTGTGACCGCTATTCATAAATAAATAATTTCCGAAAAAGCTGCTCTTTCTTGGGTTTACCTCGATTTGTTGCTGTATGTTTGGAATTAACAAGCGCCTATAGAGATATAACATATGAAACTTGTTACTTATGAAGGCATCAAAGATAATAATAATAATAATAATAATAATAATAATATATATTTATTTCCAACAGGCATAACCCAAATACAGGAAATTAAAAATTGAAAGCGAATACAAAATATTTGTAAGTTAAATAGGTAATCGGTAAAGTATGGCAAGAGAAAGAAAAAAGGATACATTACATATTTCTTATAATACCAAGGATATCAGAAAATGATGAAAAATTAATATCACAAGAAGCGCAAATCAAATTAAAATTATTACACATAATAGAGATTGGCGATCTGTACATCATATTGGATCTTGCTTTATCAATATAAAATGTCATCTTATAGCGGGACGTTATTCTAGGAATATTAAAATTAATTCTATTAACAATCCGTATACAATCATTTTGTCTTGCAGTACATTATATAAAAAATTTATACTGTGAACAAATCTTCTACTTTCAAGCGATATCAAATTAAATCTTTCCAGCATGACATTATAATAATAACCTCTTTCAGGATAAACACCGTCTGATACAAACATAATATATTTTAAAAACTTTCGTTGTATTCTTTCTATGTTGGAAGAATGAATATTGTATATAGGGTACCATACAATTGCCCCGTATTCTAATTTAGATTAAGATATTACA
>SMLS01076938.1:0-13173 GCA_004785975.1 Popillia japonica
ACGGAATGGAGACCTTTACTCTAATATGACTACCAGAAATGATGTCAGTTTTTTAATATCAATGCAAAACTAACTTATATGAAACTGGTCCGCATTATAACATGTTCAAGACAATTAACGCACTCTCCTTTCATATCAGAAACATTACAATAATATCTGTGTTTAGAAGTCAATTGAAGCAATTTCTAACAAGCAACGCATACTACTCGTTTATAGAATATATCAATGCGTGCCATTAATGTTAGATTAAGTGATTTGGTTACATACATTGTATATACCTCATTATATTATTTTTATATGTGAAATTAAGGTGTGTAAATACTTATGCTCACCAGCACTATAAAATACCTGTCTATCTATTTATATACATATAATGATACTAAGGATAAAATCCAATAGCAGAAACGGTAGCCTAACTCATCCGATTGGGTAATACTCATCTTAGTGGCCTACTTCTATTTCCGAAATCCGTGTTAAAATTATATTATTAACCATCTCGTACAAGAACTTTTTGTGTAGGAGATATGGAAGTTTTTGTTCCAAAAATTAATAGCGTGAACTTCGTTCTTTAAAGTAACGTGTAACGAATACATACTATTTACCATCATAGACTTGGTATCTAGCCGTACAGCCAGCGCTCCTGACACTATGCCCTTTAAGATAAAAGAGGCATGGGGACAAGAGCGCAGGCTGTACCGCTAGAGACCGGACATTAAAGTCCGTGAGTGTACATATACTTCATACAAAGGCCACTTTGCACCATGCTATTCATACCTTTTCTATACTATTTTCTAGAAACTAGAAAAAATAGTCGGAAAAAGTATCATGTAAAGGCCACTTTACACCAAACAATACTAGATGCTATACTATTTTAAAAACTAGATCCTGTCCTGTTTTTGTTTCTAAATTGATATTAGAACATGCGCAGAAGTACTTTTGGCAGATTGGCCAACATCGGAAAGTAAATACAAGTTCAGTATATTATTGGAAACGAAGGTACCTAGGTTATGTTGGTCAAGTTGGTAGAATTTAAAAGCTGTTTAGTAGCGCCATCACGTATTGATTTGTTGTACTCCCACCTAAAAAAGTATTTAGAAAATCCTAGAATAGAATCTAGTATAAAAAAAGTATGAATCTAGCATGGTGTAAAGTGGCCTTAAACCATATTTCTTCTACTACATGATTGTTATTTATCATTTATGGCCCTCGATTTATCACATGTTTAGTAATCATTATTTTTTGCAGTTTACTGTTTAAGCTTCCAAATACGTATTAAATTATAAAGAACGAAAACGAATATGTTAAAAAAACTTCAAAAACACAAAAATTAGAAACGCTAAACATCGCCTAAATCTAATTATTGGCTGAAATCTGTTAAAAAGACTTCTACAAGGCTGACATATTTCCATCTTTCATAACTTTGCGACAAAATTAAATCTCTTGAAATACCACAAACTTTCACTGTTATTGTATCACGGCAGTAAATCTCTCATCCTGATCATTTAATATTCTATAACAAAGGGATAACAAAGAATAATTACCATATTTTGAACACAGCGTTTACAGATATTAAACAAAATGAGGTTAATTTCAAAATGTAATTTATACGAAAAGTCTAATATACATCAATGCCGGCAAATCGTGATAACAACACCTTTGTTGTATACAAAGCAGTTGCATGTCATAACTGTATTAAAATGTATTATTAATTAACATCACATTTAATATTTTCATGTACGTCATTCTCCTGTTGGTTATTAAACGTGAAATTATTCGTGTGAAGCTTATCTTATAAATCACATTTAGTGCATACTGTAAAGGCTGGCATTAATTAATAGAAATTCATTTTTTCCTTCTTTTCGTTTTAATAAATCTTGTACGTAGCTAGACTTTTTTACTTTTATCTTGAATTAGAATAGTATGCGGTGAAAAAGAATATAACTCTAGCATAACACGACTTTGCGTTTCATTTAGTAGAGAGTAATTTTTCTTCAGTGTTCAGGAAATGCAACTGGCATCACGTTGTGCGAGATTCATTGAATCAACTACAAACAGTATACATACATAATCAAACCGCTTTGACCTTATATCCTATGTGGTGTGCAATAGTCTACTTCTTCATAGGGAAGATTGTAGCCTTAGAGCTGTCGTTTCATATTTTAGATGATTATCCTTCTCCACCTTCATTGCCTTTTGTAAAATCTCTGATCATTTATTGGAGAGCTTTACGGGACTGTACTTTCATGGATTTTCTCACGGCTGTTTTTTTTTCTAAAAAGCAAAAGAAACAGGTATAAGGATGCTTACCCGATTATGTTATCGCCGGGTTGTTTCTCAAGAGCCAGCACCAACATAGCCCTTTCTTACAATGACAAGGCGTAAAGCAGAAACAAAAGAAAAAAGAACATCTTCTACATATATTCTGTATAGAGTAATAATGAAAGAATACTCCTTTGAATTTTGAGTGATCAGAACTTTTATTGTTAATCCCACGACACAGTCTATATTGATTTAGTACGACTGTCTCGTTGTATACAGCATTCGTTGATCGATTTCGTTGCAAGTGTTAACAAGATGACATGACCGAATTCTACCGCCAAGCTACAATGTTGAAGATCAAATCAAACGAACTTGACAATTTCTGCATTAAAGCTGGCGACGATCAACTTATAAATTGATTCTCTGCGTTAAATTGCCTATCAAAGTATTATCCACCACTGCTGCTGGTGCGAACGGTAGTCTTTTTTAAAACTGAGCTAGTCATGCTAAATTATGTTGTACATGAGAAGATGTTCGTAAAGACGGTGGAAAACAGTAGATTCCGCGTTGATTGCAAGCGTTTGCGCTTTGGTACGGCTAGTACGGTTACCAGGCTTCTGAAAAATGAAATTTAGTATTTCTATTACGAATTATAGAAGATTATTGAGAACGTTAGACAAAGTCCTATCTGGAATTTGATCGAATATCGCGACAGCGGTTTTTACGATCTTTTTACTTCGATATCAACCTTGACCAGTTTTTCATGAAGACCGTCAACTCGATATGTAGGAGCAAATGCCTCAATCTTTGACTTTGCACCAATTCATAGGCATAGATACTTTAGTATATTTGCATACTAGAAAATTATATTTACTGACTCAACAACAAAAGACCTGGATTTATAGTTAGTTAGATTTTATGCAACCTGATTACTGTTTTTTCGCTTTGATGTGGTTTAACTAGTGACACCAAATATGACTCCTACAAGATGCGGAATTTCTCCGTTCCAACATAGCTTGAATTTGTCTTTAATAGGCAGAGATTTATGCTTGAAAAATTTGAAAAAATATCAGTCGCATTAAATTTATTGTGCAAGAATAATCTCTATTGCTACCATAACATAAATGATATCGAGGACTTCTACAGTTCGAGTCTCTATCATAAGGGTTTCTTGGTTTTGGCCGCATGTTGGTAGTGTGAATATATACAATATTAAAGTAAAATAAAGCACAACAGTAAATAATTAAAGGAACTACAATCGCAACTCTCTTCGGGAGTAGAACCAAAATCTTTGAGAAACCTCAATAACTGCTTCAAAAGATTCTAAAGCTTCATATGAATATTTCTACTGAGCTAAAGAATGTATCCATTCTCTATTTTCATTTCTAGGGTCATGTGACACATATATGTACATATATTAACGTATATTAGTTAGCAATAAATTGATTAAAGATTTCGATGTTAACTTGTTGCTGGAAGTGGATATTACTGCAACTTAAACTAACCTAACTGCTATAGAATGACGAGTAAGTATTACTAAGTGCACTTGTCACGTAGGATTAGTAATAATTATTAAGTTGTTCGAACTTCTGGTGCTACTACACATGTTAAACGGTGGATATTTTAAACAGTGTTGCCTATTTTACAAACTGGGGCAGGTAACGTAACACGAAATTCAATAATGTAGAACTTGTTTCATCGTAATTCTAAAATTCTAGGGATAATGCTATAATACTAATCTTATTATCCTTCGGCTACTTGTTTGCACAGATAATCGCCAGAGTCTTATCGACACATTAAATACTAATGTAGCCCTAGATATCTAGCACTCCAGTGGTCTTCTAATGGGGGGTAGAGTGCAAGTAGGTCAGGTGTGGTATTAAAGTATTATTATTTTTTTTGTCTTACTAAACATTGAAAAAAGTATCCTATGTATACAAATACACAAAACACCATACTCATTTATATAATAATTAATAAGTTTGATACAAAGAAGCTGACATACTTGATAATCTTCTGCTTTCTTCTCTAATCAAAAATATATTCATAGTTAGATCTCTTAATATCTCAGGTTTCAACTTTCACATAAAGTAATTTGCTGAGTAATAAATTTATTGCTGTAAAACATGGTCGAAATTATTTCTACCCAAGAAAACTGGCCGAGAAGCTATTTTTACTTTGGTGTAGTTGCTAGCCATTATCTTAATGTTAAATCGGCTTGACAGCACAGGCTTACATTCAAGTACAAGTAAAAACTTTTAAAGGTTTAATATAAAATGCCCGGCGTGATTGATAGCTTAACAATCAAATTATGCAAATTGCGTAATAAATCTCGACCCTCAAACACAGTTTTTACGTTGCTCGTTTTCGAAGTGCCCGTTGCCGCGCCGTGATCTCCTGTCGGGAACCGGGGAGAGTCTCCCAAAGCAGACGTCATCTCCGCGTCTGCAGTTTGACTTCGGTTAAGGTTTCAATCAATCAAACGCTTTATTGATGCAGGTACAAAGGCAGTTGTTTCTCTTTTACAAAGGAACTTTGTGCACCCCCATTGTTATACGACTTGATCTACGTTTTCTTTTTCGGTATCTACGAGGGGAAACACTTTATTGCCCATGAATATACATGATCACTTTTAATAATTACATAAGAAGGACACACACATTTATCACCACCTAACTATGTTGAATTGTCAATGCAAATTGATGAAATAAGCTAAAGCTAAGAATAATTGTAGCGGAGGTCAATTTGTCAAAATACGGATAACTAATATAAAGCGTCACCTCAGCTAGATTAGACATACAGCAATGCAATTGCTATTCGTACTTGTTGGTCAAGTAAAATGTAGAGTTTTATTGAACTTCATTGTCATATTCTAATATGGTAGGTTATATCGTTTTCTTCATTTTTGTTAATTACATGCACAATAAGGGAACTAATAGTTGCATCAACTCAAATGGCAGTTTGATTATATTATCGATCGAAGCAATACTTGTTTGTAGGTGCTGAAAGCACGGAGAATGTCGAATTACCTCATAGAATTTGTCACGAGCTACTTGTGCAACAGGAAGATCTTATTAGACCAGAAAGACACTCTGGGGAGTAACATCGGAGTCCCGCAAAGATCGGTGCTTGGAACCACACTATTGAACATCTTGTATGATGATTTATTATCGTTGGATCTACCCACAGATGCAGCTAGTGTGGCATATGCAGACGATCTTGCTCTGGCTGTAGGTGCGAGTGATGAACACCTCTTAATGAACAAGGTAAACGAGTGCTTTCCGCTAATTAGCAACTGGATTTCGCAGCACAAGATGCTCCTAGCGCCAGAAAAAAAAAGATGTAGTGATACTAAAGGGTGATCGTAGGAGAGAGCACGTTGCCTTCCAATTAGAAGGCTTGAAAATAGTGCCAAATAGAGCTCTTGTATATATGGAAATCACTATGGATGACAACATAAAGTTTGGACGGCATGTGGGGGCGGTCGTCACGAAGGTAGAAGAGAAACTCTGCAGACTAAAGAGATTGATGCCCAATATTGAGGGACCTGGCAGCCTAAAACGTGCTTTGATGTGCAGTGCTATGAATAATATAATATTGTATGGCGCCCCAGTGTGGGAAAAGGCTGAAATTCAGAAATACAACAGACAGCTTGAACGGCTTCAAAGAAATAGGCTCCTTCGTGTGGCATCGGCTTACAGGACTGCCTCAAAGGAAAGCGTTGCACGTAGTTACTGGAATGATTCCCACCGATGTCCTGATTCATGAGAGAGCTTTCCTACACAAACATAGGACAGGACATATGACAAAGGCATAAGCGAGAAATGATACGATCAGCAGTTGGCAGGAAAAATGGAACAAGGACGGCGATACTGCGCAGTGGACTATAAAATTAATAGTGGATATTAGGTATATTAGGAGCACGGTGTGTACAGATGCTACGCCAAAAGATTTAGAAAGGAAAGCACCGATTGTTGTATATATTGCGGGATACGGTACGGATACGGTAGAGCACATCATCTTTGTCTGTGGAGTGGGATCAGGTGAGAACGGTTACTTATGCAAAGGTGGGAGATACATTGACACCGGAGAGCCTGATAGCGACGATGATAGCGACGCCAGGTAATTGGAAATCTATCCATGAAATGATCACTGTATTGATGAAACAAAAGGAAACAGATGAGCGAATGAGGCAAGAAAGAGCTAGGCCAGATGAAGAGAGATAGCCCGCCGGGCACACCTGATGCAATGTCTTTCTGACGGCTCTGGGTGTGTTCAGCTTTTAAAATGCAGGAGGTTGGGGAGTGGGTAAACAATACATTGCATAGTACTGGAGTCCCACACCCCTCCATAAAGGATTTCCTCCTGGTTAAAAAAAATACTTGTTTGTAGGTGTAAACGGACAAAAGACTGCATTCAATGTATACTTGACTACAGATAGTTCCCAGTTGTAAACCAGCTATGTATAAGTAAGTTTTGCAGCAAGTTTTGTTATAATGTCCCAGTAACACCAGTATAACCAGTTTGGAATGATCGATTGTCCATATTTCCAATAATTTGAATTTCTTGTTTGTCCAGAAAATCAAGGCAAGAAAGAAAGCTAGCACAGCTATCGAGTGTGTTTCTTATAAACGCATAAAAGAACCTTTAGAAGACTTGCATATGCGTCCTTACCGATTGCAAATGTTCTACTTCTTAACGGGACGATTACAGCGAGAAAATAATAACCTTCTTGATTATGTTGTCTTCAATATGAACTTAATGTAAGATCCACACATATGGCAGAATTTGAGGATCCGAAAGTCAATAAGCAGATACACGCTACAAGGCAAACCAGACTCTTCAAAAGTTAAGTCAAAAATATTGTGTCCTGTTTCTCACAAAAAAAATCTAGATGAACTATATTTTTTAATACTAGGACAGCTTTCCAGTAAAATCAGTCTAAGCCGTTCGAAGAAAACGGAATTGTTTCAGACATGAGGGTCAAAGTTAATGAAAAGTTAATAAAAAGACGGATGCTCTGGCTAAGGAAGAAATTCATTAAAGATTATATACCCAGAACAAAGGCAGGAGAACGGTCAAGTCAATTGTAAGGCTACTAACAGAGCACTATAGACTACACATGAGTAACCTCGGTTTAACGGAAAATGGTGTGTGCAGATTCTGCCAGACGGGAGAATAGAACTCGCAGCGCATCTTATGCCAATGCGAAGGACGAGCCAGACTAAGGTTAGAATGCACTGGCGAATCGTATCTATACACGACATGGCAACAACCCATCAAAGCTAGCAGGGCTCATAAAAAGGCAAAGCTAGATCGGGTCGTCTAGATAATAGAGTGGAAAAGAGCTACACATTCATCTCGTAAATTATCTATCTGCCGAATTTTTTGCCGAAAATATCGTAAATGATTAACTGTTCATCCATGAACGGTTCTTTGCCAAGCTACAAGATGAACTAAACAATTGTATTTAGCAAGAAAATGAAGCGCGTTGCTTTGTACAAAATTGATTATTACTATACTATTGAATTGGTCGATACCGCTCTCAATGAGACGTGTAACAGTATGACTGGCTGCATGAGGACCACTACTACTAAGTCTATAAGCGCAATTGAGCACTGAAGGAAAGCAAAACTTCGGCAGCTGCCATCCCCTTTTCGAAGCACTCAAACCAGTGAGGCGATTCAAATCACGCAAAGGATTTCTGAACACAATCGCAATTGATCCACCGGATACCACATATATCAAAAACCTTCACTAGATTCTCATTTAGACTGGAAAACTTTGAAAAATCTCAATCGTTTCAGAACGGGAGTCGCCCCGACCAAAATTAACCTGCTGAGAAGGGGGATTACGTACAGAACCGATACCACGTGTCATTGTGGGGAGACCATGAAGCATCTCTTTGTGTGCAAGAACTGCCCAAACTCCTGCTCCATCAAAGATTTATGGCTTGCCAGAGACAATGCAATGGACGTGGTCGGGCTGTTAAACTTTAATACGGATACTAACCGTGCTTATCTCGGGAGTTCTTGAAAATTATATAAATCAGCCACCTGAGAACAGTCACTTTGAGAAATATGATATATTCTGTATTAATTATTATTCTGTATTAATAAATCTGTAATAATTGCTTAGCAGCAAGGTAATTATGGCGATTTCAACAGATGTATCAGTAGTCCCATCACTTAAAATGTTGTTGAAAGTTGTAATAATCTCCAACAGAGCAGAAGCTTAAAACACTTCAATAACTAAAATAGTGATTAGGTATATTGTACTAGAGTTAGTAATACATTTGGTCTTACATGCATATATGTATATGTACGTTCTTTTGTAAAATAAAGACCACGACGCGTTTGTTCTTTCAAAATAAACCTGCAAGGCAATATACATGCTCTACAGAGAAGATTTAGCATTTAAATAACAGCATATAGTTAATTTTATCTATCGTATACTTACCACCAATGTAATTTAACATACTTCATAAAGTCGTTTTATCAGCAATATGCACCCGTAGCATGCATTTTTATAAATTGTAGCTAAAGTTCGCAAACTTTATTTTTTTTCTATGCAAATATAATTAACAAATTAAAAGCATAATGTTAGTGTTTCATGCACTTTCTTCCATGTAATGGGTACTATTACCATGCTAATTTTTGTTTTGTAGAAAGTAAAACATCAGCGTAGACTATGCTAGGCTGAAATAATTATATTTTCACATGCAACTAGCTTTATCGTAATTACTATATTATATGTAAAATTTTTGTCATGCAAAGCAGAGTCTGCGAGTTAATTCGTCTCGAATACACAATGAATATCATGCTCAAGTCAATGAAATCTTAAAGACACATTTCGCCGCGCCGTTGCTATTTATAATAAATATTGTATTCACTCCATTTGACTATTCTCAATTCTAGATAATTGCTTTTGAATCAGCGTTCATCTATAAAGTTTTATTGGATGTTGTATTATTTAACGAACTGCGACAGCGAATCTAATATGCACGAATCACGTTTTCAATTCTAGCTTGACAAAGCATTTGAACCATAGCGTCATTGAAATGAACATTCAATGTTATAGCGTTTATCAGTTTTCCTCTTCAAAAAATTAAGGAAATAATAAATGAAAAAAAAAACTGCATTTCAATTCACAGAAGCATTCTCCTGCAATTGTTAATTTTTCAGTTTCAGTAGAGATAGTATCTACTGATACAGAAAAAACAAACAGATGACACCAACGTATGTCTATCTAGAAAGTATACAAGCTGCAACTAAATGATTCATTATAGATACTCTTTATATTTATTTAATGTAATTGCAACAGGAAGATTTGCATTTGACTTCAATGTTGCTGCTTTGAAAGCTTTGCCAAGTTTGTATGATGCAAAATAAAGTTATTCATAAAGTTAATTTACCTCAGTATTGATTTATCTGGCAAATAGGCACATTACATGGAGAATTTAATAACAATGAAGTTTTATGTACCAGAATATTTGAGTACGTTCTGTATACCTACTGTCTTTATCGATTCTTTAATCTTTATCGATTCTTTAAGACTGTAGTCTTAATAAATCGACAATGAATCGTTTGTTGCATAATACATTTATAAGTATTATCGATGTCTTATATCTAATGCACATACTTTGTCAGAAAATTTTAGTTTTGGGAGGTTTCCCACATATTAGGATCAATAACTGTATATTTCTCTATGAACTCAACAAAATACATAACCACATCTATCCATTACGGTCACCTATGGTAATGTACATATTTGTAGTTTCATTTAATTTTGCGGGTTATGTACGTTATACCCAGAAACCGCCAAGCCCTCATATGTGTATCACACTATTATAATAAGCCTTTCCAAAACTACATAACCTGTACGATTTGAATTGAATGTATGTGTGTTACACGCGTGACATAAACATAGATATGTATGTGATAATAGTTTTCGGGGAAAACCTTATTGCATTTATATGTGACATAGCTGTTAGCGCATTAATCGAAAGAAAATCGAATAAAAGCTGAATATAATAGGGAAAGAGTAGAATCCTGAGAATAATAAACAGCGTAGTCAAAAAATGACAGTATTCAATAATTAAATAAGCTATTTTTACTTCGTAAAAATTATTTGGGGTACGCAGAGATAGAAAAATAACAAAACTGCAATCTCTAGCAGTAAGCTTGTAAAACATCAATATGTGCGGATTATACAGAAAAAAAATGCATCGATCGAATGAGCAATAGATTTGATTGAATAAATCTAGGGCGATTTCTTAAGAAATATAATTTTTTAGAATTGTTATTTGCGTTTTCTATAGAAATACAGTTTTATTTTGTAGTTTTTGATGTTTGAGAACCAACCAGCTCATAAGAAAATAGGACAAAAATCATTTGCAAAATTGGAGTACGCTATGATCCCATGTCACCTAGTATGTTCAAAGGACACGCCGAACACCCTTATTCAGCAACGAATGATCCATGTTGAAGAGAGACGTTCGTACAACTATAGTCATCTATTGATCACACACACAAGCTAGCCCATTTAAAAAGTTTACGTTATAGCAAACTAGAAAACAACGTCAAATACTTAAGTAAAATCAGGTTACATACGTGCAATGAACGCTAAAGAAAATTAATATAGAACAAGAAAGAGAATGATCAGCATTAAACATCTTAGATGGTTGAATATGGAAAAGTGACATTAAGTTATATTTAGAAAAGTTTAGTTAGTTCTTTGTACTTCGCCATTATGTAATATGTGCAAATGTAAAACAAACATTTTATCAAAAACTAGCTGGATGGTAACTGCTTCAAAATACCTATATGAATGTATACAGCGGTGTCTATTCAACAAAACACAAAATTTTACATGTTTTCAACTTTTAATAAATGTTGTATGCAACTACTTTGTATTTAACTACTGCTTTAGGCATAAAGCTGTTAACACATATTTTTCATTTATACCTCAAATACCAATATTTAATTTTTTACGAATGGTTTGTGTTTAATTTGCGTCTAGTATTTCCTTACAGGTATCATAAGATTTATACTTGTAAATGCGGCATTTTATATTTATTATGAAACGACAGAGTATATTATTTCTGCTGTAATCAATTAAATTATCGTTTTCAAAAACCGTTAATTTTATTTTAGCCGCTTTCTCTAAATCTATTTTCTTGTAAATTGTTGCATTAACTGTTAGGTATACACACACTGCTTGGAATACACTGTGTTCTGTTAACAGGATTTTTTGTTTATTTACATATTGTGATAAAACTATATAACTTGTCGGTACATGATAGAAACCGAAATGGTATTTAGAGCGCCAAAGTCTATTGATATCCATAGAAGCACATCATTCACTATCAAACATACTACATATGTATATTACATGGCAACATTATAGTTATCTGATGCATTTTTACAAATCGAATAAATAACAATTACCTATAAATTATACAAATGTAAATAGAAAACCATGCATTCTCTGAAAGATTTTACGGTAATTTTGGTTTTACACCACCCAGCAATAGGACTTCGAAATAATTAGTATTGTAGTATGTAGGTATGCTGATCAGTTTCAATAAGTGCAAAACGCTTTTATACGTTTATATTGAAACTGCGGGTTCATTAACATTGCAAATTAAAATTTGAGAGATGGCTACTTCAATGTCTGAATAGCCACTATTAATTCAGTTGAAATTGTAAAATTGACATCTATGCACATTATAAAAAACAACGCAAGCATTAAAAACGCTTTGTGTCAGTCTTACTTTTGTATTATGAAACTTAGAATGAGACATCTGAAACAAAATTTAGGGCAACCATGTGGAAAACTCTTTACTATTATTTAGACGCACAATGCTTTTGTAAGAAGGAGTAAATAAAATGACACATTGTCGCAGGAAGACGCGGAGGGAGGTACTGTAACAAAAAGATAAAGGTACACAATGCTTTCTAATGCATTTGAAATACTGCCAGAAGAAATACGAGGGAATGGAATATTTACAGTCCATTGGAAATTTGATCCGTGCTAGGAAAAAATTATATGCGGTTTTGTCAAACCCTCCGGCTATTGTTGTACAAGACTTACGAGGACTCGTGCCTTATCCTGCAAAGTAGGTTACCGACGCCGATGTGGGTCGAATCGGTACCCGTGTGACCGCTATTCATAAATAAATAATTTCCGAAAAAGCTGCTCTTTCTTGGGTTTACCTCGATTTGTTGCTGTATGTTTGGAATTAACAAGCGCCTATAGAGATATAACATATGAAACTTGTTACTTATGAAGGCATCAAAGATAATAATAATAATAATAATAATAATATATATTTATTTCCAACAGGCATAACCCAAATACAGGAAATTAAAAATTGAAAGCGAATACAAAATATTTGTAAGTTAAATAGGTAATCGGTAAAGTATGGCAAGAGAAAGAAAAAAGGATACATTACATATTTCTTATAATACCAAGGATATCAGAAAATGATGAAAAATTAATATCACAAGAAGCGCAAATCAAATTAAAATTATTACACATAATAGAGATTGGCGATCTGTACATCATATTGGATCTTGCTTTATCAATATAAAATGTCATCTTATAGCGGGACGTTATTCTAGGAATATTAAAATTAATTCTATTAACAATCCGTATACAATCATTTTGTCTTGCAGTACATTATATAAAAAATTTATACTGTGAACAAATCTTCTACTTTCAAGCGATATCAAATTAAATCTTTCCAGCATGACATTATAACAATAACCTCTTTCAGGATAAACACCGTCTGATACAAACATAATATATTTTAAAAACTTTCGTTGTATTCTTTCTATGTTGGAAGAATGAATATTGTATATAGGGTACCATACAATTGCCCCGTATTCTAATTTAGATTAAGATATTACA
>SMLS01076939.1:0-17077 GCA_004785975.1 Popillia japonica
TACGAAGAAGTCAAACTTCAGAAACCAATACAAAAGGAGAACTAAGAATAATTGGAGGAAACCCGATGATATTATCAAAGCCAAATTGTAAGTGATACAGAGTTAATCAGAAAACTGGTTCTACCGTATGTATCACCTAAAAATGAAGGAATCTTTAGGAGTTCTACGAAGTAAGGTATTAGCGGGTCAGTATTTCTCTCATCATTGTCTGAGGGAGCTTCTCAAATCAGGATAGACGGCTGCTGGCTATGCTGCTGACATATCAACTATAACAACTGCAATGTTTAAGAAAAAGGCTTCTGACAGAATGCCAGGCGTCTTAAGACTTAAGCCGCTTTGAAAACGTGTCAAGTCTCATTTACTCGAAGTCGAACGCCATACATGGCATGCTTTCTACCGTTTTGTTGAGAAACCAAACCTAATGTCGAATGTAAAAAAAATCTAGAGATCACTCTTGACTGATTGCTTATATTTCAACGTAATCCACGAAGTATAGAAGTGAGTGAATAATGGAGATGGACATTTAATTTCTTAAACAATATCAACTACAACATGTAAAGCTTGTTTTCACGTAGTTTTAAATACGACATCAGGCAGATGGCGTACGCTGTTATTAATACACCGCCTTAATCTAATTCTATAGTTTTGTTGAACACTTTCCAGCATATGGACAATTGTGTTGGCAATTATAGCTTGACAAATGTTGTGCTTAAAATGTTCCAGGGTCCTAGGACGTTGTTGTTATAGACAATTGGTTTCAGGTAGCCGCATAGAAACTAATTGCAGGGGGTAACATAGGGCGACCGGGCTGGATACTGCACATAGCCTCGCAAGGAGGTGAGGTATTCTGAGAAGTATTGCCGTAAAACAGTCATTGGCACACGAGATGTATATGGTGTGTTTTGTCATGAGGAACGTCTCATTCATGTAGAGATAACTGTCAGAAGTTACTGAAACAGCCCGTTTGTTTTTCTGAAAACGCGATAGACCAATTATTACTCCTCGCGATATTGTACACCAAACAGTCACACGTTCTGAATGAAGTTGTCTGGGGTTATGAGAGCTCTAATAGCGCAGTTTCTGCTTGTTTACAGATTCCAAAACATAAAAATTAGTCTCATCATTGAAGAAAATAAGAATGTGGTTAGGCATTGTAAGAAACGCTTTACATGCATTTGCTGGAGCAACAAAAATACCTGGATTAAGTTCCTGCACGGCAGCTTATTTGTGGGGCTGCAGCTTCAATATTTTCCGGAGAATTCGACTCAAAGATCGAGGACAAAACCCAACAGCAGCAGCATGTTTCACAGCAGAACGCCTAGCGCATCGCAACACAGACTGCCTTACCAAATCGTTGTTTTGCGTTGTCCTTACTATTCGTGGAGGGCCAAGTTTCTTTCTTTACACAACACCTGTTTCCCCGAAGTTGTTTACCCATAAAACAATCGACTGCCGACCAGTGATTCCACAACGTTAACTGAATCCAGTGAGATCAAACAACCCCCTCGCTCCAAAGCGTCAAAATCAAATACGTTGCTCTGTCCCATTCTGTATAAGCACTAAAACCTTCAGAGCTTTATGGATGTATAGTAAAACGTTTGGATCAAATAGGAGACCGAGAAAAACGCATTTGATATACATATAGATATATGGCGCATCAGTGTGTGGAAGGCTGATACATCCAACATTAGAAATTATTACTTTTGTTGCCCATTGCTTTTGCTTGCGTATAAAGTTGTAGCACAAGGAAGGACAACAAAATATGAAACTATAATATGAATCCTCTGGGAGAGGCATTATTTCTGATAGAAATGAGATTGATGGACGAACTACGCATAAATGGACGCCAATTCGATTGCTATCCATTTAATATTTGCATGGAGAGAACTGCTAATAATGATACTAGTGTAATAATTAAATGAATGGAGATCTGTGAGGTAACTACACCCGCACATTTATACTTACACGTAATGCATACATCGAAAACACAAAGTAATCTCCCTAATTCACATATCTTACTAGGGAGCAATCGGACAAGGTGCCATTAATTTCTACTAGAAGAGGCGATGGAAGTATATTCATCGTCTCTTCTACGCACGATATAAATGAAACTGCGTTATATAAACGAGAACAAACTCCCTCCGCGTACTTACAAGATAGACCCTACGTATGAATATTTTCCAGACGCAATGGAATCGTTAGAAACACAGGTAGTTTACACGCTTCTTAAAATTAAGGGTTTGCAGCAATTAAGTTTAAGTTTGCAGATCTGTTATTACACTCCAAACATAAGCAAGGTGTTTTCTCCTTATAACCTTCCAAACTGTGAACCCACAATAAACATAGAATTTTAAATTATATCTAATGAATCCTATATTTATAGGATTAATTATATAAGTTGAGTTCGTACATCTCTCACTTTTCGTACGTGTTAGTTTATCATCAATTTTTACTGTAAGCCTTCATATTTTAAGATACAGCTAATGGCTATATAGAGACCACGGTTTCTCCGGTCTATTAAAATAGGTTAAGTGGATGTATATTGATAGATTCAGTTTTAATCCCGTCATAAAATTTAGATAAACAGTAATCTCTATCATTATATTAACTTTTACTTTTAAAAACTTTTACGTAACCTTTTCAAGTTTTCCAACATTAATGGTCTTGCTAAATTTGTATCAAGAGACCTACCGTTGACACTCCTTTATCTCCTCTTAGGAAAGATTGAAACTTTTTATATGGATAAAATATGATCCCTCTTAATATTTTCTCAGGTTTCACAAGATTCTATATTAGCAAGCATTTCTGAGTAATACTTCTTAGAGTACCTAATGTTTTAGTTTTTAAGAGAATTATTAGCGGTCATGGGCTATGCACACTTAATTATTATTATTTATTATAGTCATTTACATCATATTGCAATGGTCTAATAATACAGTTTGTTCAGTGCGAGTAGCGGACAAAATAAGAAGAAATTGTAGTACACCTATAGTAAATATTTAATTATTTATGAAATATTTATGAAATTCTGCAATCTACATAAATGCTCCTAAAAAGCTATTACCCATCATTCCCGTTCGAAACAGATCAAAACGCAAACTAATGTTTTCTAACATGAACTTTATGTTCATGTAAAACGTAATCAATTGAGAAACGAACTTAAACGCGTTGGAATTTCTTGCCTTCATCTCCATTGTCATTCAGCGAAGTTTATAGTGTGTATTTCTTTCGTCCTGAAGATTACCCTTCAAACAAATCATTTTTTACTTAATTTAATTCCGGTAAACTTTTTATACATATAACATCTTATATTTTAGATTCTGCACACTTTTTGAACTAATTTTTTTTTCTATTTTTTAATTTTTTTAATTTTGGGCCAATGTTACCCTAAGGATAGGGTAACTTTGGTCCGAGATAGTTTTTTAATTGAAAAAGCGTGGTATAAAGGCAAGGGACAAAGAAGAACCCGGGTATTTAAAAAAACATGTTATTTAATGACTATAGCAATATTTACACTAAGTTAAAAATACATAGCTGCCGTAGGAAGGTAAGTGAAAGTGTCCATAAATGCTCTCCTTTATATGTATATCACATAAAGAGGCAACGAGGCATCATTGGCATTACCGCAGAACATGACACTTATGTTAGATTTGGTAGAATTCATTATCCGTTCTGGGTACTTGCATCCTCTCCTACAACTCGGTTTTTTATTTCCAGGGTCAACTGACATACAAATTTCGTCGTAGTTACAAATTTTATCTGGCGATACATCATTGACCGCCTCTTTCAGATTCTCAATGTATTCTGTTAATATTTTTTCGTCAATCTGAGTTCGATTTCGTTTGATGTTAGACGAGAACTTGACTGTTAACTGAAGGTGTTTCTTTAAGAATGACTTAACCCAGTCACGGCCCGGAACATTGTTACAAGAATATTGTACAGTCTTTCCTTCTCTAGTTAGGTAGGATTTAACTTTGGACCTCATCATCTACTGGGAAACCATATTCACACATTTTGTCGATATGACTAGCAAAAGCGAATTCTTCTTCTTGCGAAAATACTTTAGGGTGGCCTGGAGAACTTGAAAATGCATTCTTCAACTTGTTTTTAATAGTGCTTCGGGGTATTCGGAAATGTTCAGCAGCCTGCCTTTATGTCATTTCACCAGATCTGATGGTTTCTAAACAAGTATGAAGATGTTCGTTGCTGTAGGTAGCATATTTTCGGCTCCTAGGTAGACGTTTACAGTTGTAGGGTATCTTGAACAAGCTGAACCAGACATATGCAATAGCAATATATTCACTGCCCATTTTGCAAGCTATTTGTAGAACTTTACTGCTAAAAATGACGGGTTTATAAAGGCACGACTTACTTTGGCCCAAAAAAAGGCGGGCCAAAGTAGGTCGTACTTTACATGTTACCAGAACTGATTCAAAGATATATGAACATGGGAAGACGTTGTGTTTCACAGAGTTCTAACTACAGCACGACATAAACAACTAAAAAGAACTCTAAAAAACATACTTACATTAGAAGTTCCTGATGAAATGCGTCTTCTGCAGGAAGAAGTTTTTAAGATTAAAATTTCAGGTGTTTACACTAGACACACAACTTGTGGTGCTGTTTCCTAGCGGCAAACCGGAGAATTACTTGAACTATCAGGCAGTTTGATTGATGTTGCCAATAAGCGGAACCAACCGAAAATATTTCTGATACTGCCATAAATCGCTCAATAGAACGTGTTTCATTTGCTTTTGCTTTAGGTCCAAAGAAGGACCCTAGGGCCAAAGTAGCCCGTGTTTACGGTACCATAAGACAATAATGGCTTCCAAAATTCTTAGTTCCTAATTAGTGCCGAAAGGGAATAAAAAAATGCCGCTATAAGTACATAATTCAGAGCTAATGTTTTATTGCCCTGTTTGTATTGTCTAAATTTGAAATATGGTTGAGGAGATAAAATTATGGTGGAATAGTAAACTTGTAGAAACTTCTACGAACAGTTTTCATTTTTAAAGACAAAACCTATTTGAAAGTTGTAGAATTGAAGCAGTAGATTACGTATTTCTCTATGTGATCTATCTCAAGTTCAGTGATTTGGCACCTACAACATAAGAAGTACATAGATGCTAGGTAAACTAGTTAAGAAAATGGCCACTGAAAATATATTTGGCAGTATTGTGAACTTGCAGCTGAGCTTATTAAATGATATCAAAGGCTTTCATTGTCAGAGTTTCGAGGGCTATCGAAGGCGGTTGATCAGTGATAAAATACCCTTCAATTTTTTTTTCTAAAAGATTCTTGGGACTTACAAATTAATGCACAAACTGTATTAGCTTCTCTTGTAACTATTCGTTCTTCTCGGTTGTTGCTTCTATGTTAGGAACGATTGATAAACTAACTTAACAATGCTTGTGGTCAGTCAAGATGTACCGTACTTAATGCATGCTAGTGAAGGGTACTACAGGACTCAAATTTTCCTTTATTCGAAGTGTGCGATTAAATATGTCAACATTTATGCTGTCGTATAGGAAGAAATTATGTTAGGTGATGTCACTTAAATGCAGAGTCCAATCAATTACCTTCCTTCGACAAATCCATTGTGGTAAGATCATGTTAAAGTAATGAGTTCTACTTGTACGGAGTGCATCTGTTACTGCATTAGGTACATACATATTGCTATCCCAAAGAATTCGACGAGATAACAAAAATTTGTTTAGAATTAACTTAAATGTAAGTCCAATATGCCCATTTCCAAATTTATAATTTCTCTTATTTTTTTTAACTAAAAAATAAGCAATATTTTAAAAAAATCAAAAAAAAAGAATAACTGCACTCTTTCCGACTGTGCCGTATATGCAAAATTTATATTCACTGTTTATAAGGCGACCTCTTGGTTTATTATAAATAACACATAGGTTTATATGTAGGTGATTACAATGAGTAATTAATATTATATAGAGTAACCTTCCATATATTTTTAATTTTCTATTGAAACTGGATTAGTACGTCATATGGCAATGACCCGCAATTATAAGAGATATTTTTTTGGGATTATTCCTAGGTTTAATGTCTATTAAATGTAAAAATATTTTTGAAATAATTTAAAATTTAATAGTTTATTTAAAATGAATTATGTAAACGAAGCTTATGAAAAATACATGTGTGTCACAACGGTCGCTGTATACCCTTTTATATTGACCAGTTGGACGTTGTGACCTCGCACAATGTTTTGTTATGCTTCCTCATTACCGTAGTAAATATTCCGTAATAGAGACTGCGGCGAACTCTTTCAGCGTGCTTTTTTTAACGGGAATTCTGCCAGTAAATGTTCCATAAATATTAAGATTAATTACGAACTTTGAAATACGCCGTTCAAGGTTTCCATTATATTTTTTCTGGTTCTTTGTTAGTTTCAGTATGCGAGGCTAATGAAAGGGAGATGTTATTGCCACATATTATATATTAAAAAATGTACTTGATGATGATGCCTATACAGATTATTAGCAAAGTACGACAAGCAATTCTCCTACTTTGATAGAAATATTGAATTATTAACGATTGTCTAACACTGTTTGTCTCTATTTCTTACAGATATGTCACTCAATTTCGCAACATGTTTCAATGCAGAACATATGATCACAACATATTCCTGGTAAGTTCAAATGACTTTTCTATACAGATACCTTTAATTATATATATCAATTCTATTACATACATATTTACTACCTATCTACATATATTAGGCAAAGTGAAAATTATACACTTCCCTTTTTCACCGATGTAGAAGTTATTATTTTACAAGTTTAATATTATTACAAGCATTGCACATAGTTATTGTTCTGATAGAATTCTAACATAATAGACAGGCACCAGTTAGTAGCATTACTCAGAACTGATACAGAGACAAAAAAACACAAAAATGTAATATGTATAATTCTATGAATGCTTCTGCTAACTCCCATCTAAATATAAGAAGAATGCTATTTCCCAAAGACTTTCCGTATATTATTATTGAGTAACGAAGTACTAGATACTACTTCAAGCAAAAACGGCACGCATAGTTGAGTTAACTTACGCCATATTTCATTCGTAGCGAAGCTCGTTCAACCATTCACTATTGGAAACTTTGTGAACAGTCACTGAATATTTTCTTTCCTCTCGATGTCCTTGTTACAGGAATATTCCAGCGAGCCAAAAACAAAAATGTTTGTGTAAATACGTGTGACAAATTTAAGAAGTTGATTTCTATCAAAGTTTGAAACGGCATATTTCAAGCGGCAGAACGGAGTAAAAAATTGTATATCAATATTGCAGAGACGGACAAGTAGAGAAAAAGAACAGACGTTCGATCCTCAACTCGATTAAATAAGCTAGAATGTTTCTTAGTGGTATCAATCAAAATTTTACTAAGAAAGAAAATCTGGTAATTTAATAATTCCGGTTTGATGTAATTTTAATTCAACCAAATATTTGACTCAATTTAGTTACTCATACTGCCACATAAACTGCGTTAATCCAAGTGATTTATAGAATTTCAATTTAATGTTGTGATATCTAAATCAGTTTGTCTCTTAGGTGCAAGCAACCACTGATTTCATTTACTACGTATACTGGTTGGTGTAATTTTTGCATTATTGCAGTTCCTGTCTCGTTAAATTTGCTTTTCTCTCCGATTTTTGAAGAGAGACAATTGAAAGTTTTCAAGATGAATTTCTAAAATATGTATGCACTCCGTTAAGAAAAAAATCGTCCTTGTGTTAATAGTAAGATAGCACAAATCTAAGTACTATTTAACTGATCTTAACGTTGACTTCATAAAATTGATATTTTATAACAAGTAATGGACTTGACTTATTAAGGATTTAATATTATGTGACATAATACTGTTTTCTGTGACTTGTACCATTTAGTCCCGCAATAGTTTATTATAACTGTGTTAATAAATGAATCACGTAATTCCAAACCAAATTTTATTCAACATATAAGTACTCACAACACAACAAAGCTGATTTTAGTCAACATCCGTTAAATTAGTAAAAGGCAGGCTTTCGAAGTAAGGGTGGAATTGTTTGCAAACTTATTTAAGTAAGTATTTTTTTTTATCCTGGTATTTTCTTGTTGATATCGCATTCCTCTCGTTCCTTAAGGGTTGTAATTCTGGCGTGTTGGCGTTATCTACCTCGTTATTCAATCTACCAGATACTGTTTTTCTCAATTTGGTGCAATCAACTTCTTTAAAATTTGACTGCGCAAAGTCTGTCTTATAAAGAAGTATTGTAGAAGTTTTTCTCAATAATGTGACGCAATACAGAGAAATTTTTGAATATGCTCTCTAATGAGATTTCCAGTTCCTTGATCAATCTTGTTACTTGGTTGGTGCTTTCCTGATTGATTAGTAGATACGATTCCGCTAGGTTATCTTTCTTTCAACGAAAATCGTATAGACGTTTGCGATAAATTGTGTTTAGGAAAACTGTTCGACATATGTCAGGTTTTGTGACGCCTGTTTCGAAGTGCGTCGCCTCTGTTTATGCCATATCCATTATCTCTTGTGTGCTAGATGTATTTTTCAATGAAATTAGCCGAATTTGTATTAAAATGCAAGAAATTTAGCTAAATTTTTATAACAAATATCAAATTTACAATTGAAATAGCGTTAAACAGACAGAACCATAATATATTATGACCCTTTGAGACGCAAGGGCTCTGGAATTTATAGGACTAAACATCTACTAAGGAAATAAGCGAAAGTAAGATTTAATACTTAAGGGCACTAGAAAGATCGCAAAAAACTACATTGAAATGACTCATAACCTAATATTTCACAAAATGTGTGCTTAATACCCTTTGGCTCTCAGGTTGAAATATTCATATGGAAAACTAATTAATAACAGATATAATCAGTCTATTTACAAACGCTTGTCTAAAAACAGCAATTAACTTTACCTTTCTTGTATTGTGGCCCTATTTCGCAATTATGACAAAGCTATCACGTAACTGGCTGGTTCTATTTTTAAATTCGCATTGTGACATAATTTTATCATCTAATTCCTGAAAAACTCTAATTAAAAAAGTGCATTAATTTAAATGAAAACAGAACTGTAATTGGTATTACTGGTAGTTACTGAATGAAACCTTACATTTTTACTAATGTGCATTAGGTTTGGAGCGCTGTTGGAGCTGTTACTCCAACATATGTAAACATTTATAATTTGTTTTATGGTCATCTGAACCAGTTTTTCAAGTGAAGGGATTGTGCCACAATGTATATTATAGTACATACATTCACAAGAAATATACAGGAATTGTCAGGAACTCGCCTCATATTCCACAAAATAAAAAAACATAAATATGTAGTTATATGAACACACAGATCAATATAATTATACAAGAAATCGTATAAATACCAAACATAATTGATATAGATATTAAATTTACAATTTTTTTCAGAGAGAAATTTTAATTAGAAGGTTAGTTTGAAAGCAATTCTTGGAGAGTGTAAATTAGTATTTATTCAATATTAGAATCCACGTTTATCACGCAATGAAAGGAATAATACAAGAAAGTTATCCCAAATGCCGCCCAATGCGTTGTCTAAGCATTCTAAAGAATTACAACATAACTTTAATTTCGGAAATGTTAAGCTCTTCCCTAGTCCTTGAACAGAAATGTTACAGTTTGACAAAAAATATATTGATATCAGGATTATTACTATTGATGATTACAAATTTACAATTCAAAAATATTTTAATTGTCCACGATATTGCAAATATAATTCTATATATTAATATCAATAATATCAATTTTATGCCACTGAGCAAATTGAACGAAAACCGAATTAATTGTAAAGGTTCTGGAATAAATTGATATTTATCGAATTAATAGTATTTTAATTTACATAGAAGTGGAAAAATCAGATAAAATATGTAAGATGTGCATTTGTCCATATCGCTCAACCTAATTGCGTATAAAAGCCTAATTTCAAAAGCTGAAACTAGCTTCACTACGAGAAAGTTAAGTTAGTCAATCGTGCGCCAGCGTTTCACGAGTTATTCGTAGGGCTAATGTACACTAACTAACACACACTAAGTTATTGCCCGGTCCATCCAATAATGTAATTAGCAGTGCTCTATTATATTTTTTTAAATAATGATTCAATATAATGTTGTATTACTTTATACTTTGTACCAGGTATTATACAGACTGAAATTTCTAATGCATTAGCACATCAAAACAGTTTGAAGGCCGCAGTAGAAAATTTATTGTTGTAACTTCAAATTAATTAAAGTTAAGTAAATCATAAAATTGTAATTATTCTACTAAGTTTGTAATCGTGATTACGATTCTTTCATACATCTAATGCATCTCATTAACATATTAATAAGGACTAATCAAAGTTGCACAATAACTTGTGCTGTTGTAAGAAATATTAATCTTGTAACACTGCAATTTCATCAACAGATACTCTAATATATCAGTGCATGAAATAAATTCTGTATTGTGTCGAAAATCTTACAACCTGATTAACTAAGAAAAAATAAACATGTATGAGGTGTCTGAAGATGTTGTACTGAGATCTCAAGATAGACAATATATTTTATGTGAAACCCTATTTTAGGAAAAATTAATAATAAAGACTGCTTCAACCAAATTAATTATGAATTTATGCCGATTATTTTGTCATTAATTACTTACTTTAATTAATTTCAAGTGTCATCAGCGATAACGGTGACTTTTTGTCATCTCGCCGTATAGAAACTAATTTAAATAACAAATTATTAATCACTTGGTTAACGTTGCGCAAGCATCAAACTGAAACTGCAAAAGAAACTTTCCAATTATCCTTCCTTATTTAAATGCGTACGACAGAAATGTATTCAAATCCATGCAAATTATTTGTAAAGATATTGTAAATGGCTGCTTCCGAGTCGAAAGGGGCAGACCTGCTTGAAAAGAACAAAAGTTATCTGTGTGCACCGCGTAACAAAATGATATAGAAACGCTGAAAATGGTCAGGAAATCACACTTCCTCCCTTCTCTTTCAAATTACCACCTACAGCAAATTCGTGATTTATTTTGCCGTGTCTTTTAAAGATAGAAATACGGAATTGGAACTTCCATTTCCTTCGTTTTCAACCGGCTAAAAGGCAGATACCTGACTCAAATTTATAGATACTGCGACATCCGCTGTTACAATAAAAAGGAATTTTACAATTGCATTGTGCTCCTGTGTGGACTATCACACCTACATTCATTATAGGCTACTAGAGATAGAACGTATCCAGAATACACAATATTATATTACAAATAAAGAACTGTGCTTGTATTCGTTGAGTTATTGAAGATCTGTTTGGGAAAACAATAAAAGTTAGGAAATTTTATTAATATCCTTTCACAAAATTTCGGGAAATGGCGATCAATGTTGTATTAAGCGGAGATATGTATTACATAAAGTGTAATATAGAAACGTATGTTGCAATATTAATATAAAAACCATGTTTCGTTTGTCTTTATAAATTTACTATTTTACTGTTTCAATATACAGGCTGGGTTGACAACTCTATAACCACTTGTAGTCTTGGAAATAAAAGTGAGATTTAGTAGGGACAACAGCAAAGGTAAATGTGATGGACTTAATATCGAGCAACTTAAATCTAGTCGCAATTCAACTACGTGGTGTTGTATCGAAATTACAAACCTCTCAGGTTCAGGAAATAGGTTTATCATCTGTGTATGGGGAATCGAGAACATTTCTGCATTTGCCGTGTAGCGATTTTCTTGACCATTTTTCCTCGTCATCTATTATTAGAGTTGCAGATGTAGCGTTTCTGTTATCGAGCGTAAGTGGTGTAGACCATCGATCAGCTTTTACAATTACTTATTAGTATAGGTAGTCGGTGCTGATGTTATTGTGGAAATATTCCCTATAACCTTCCAGTACCTTGTGGTGTAGTGATCTGAGGTATGTCATTCCTCTTCCACTTTCCGTCTTGGATATTGGGAGATAAAATCTCTGAATACTGCTTCGCGGATGATGTGTTCTAAGCTTAATGAATTGTACCTACTCGTACAATTAGTAAGTCTGTTGATGTTCTCGAGGTTGGTCGTTCTTCATGTAATCCGGCTGAAACTGAGTCTACCTGCGGACACAGCAAACGAGTTACTCGCTTTGGTCATGTTTCTAGCTGACAATTCTGTTTCTAGTATTAGATTCAGCCTGTTTGTGTAGGTTGTCAAAAGTTTTGTTTTCATTTTCTTGTGATCGATATCTATAGATTGCTGCATTTCTAAATACTTTTACACTTTTGTCCTATTATTATCATTATTATTATTACAGAAACTGTAAACAATCTACGTTTTAAAAATTATGTATTGTATTTCTTTGTCATGTAATGGACGCAAGTATGTAACAGTGACGTTTTAGGTTTTATTGCTTGTATCACCGCTATAGCATTGATTTCTTGCGGACTCTCTTGTCATTTATAATGCTACGATGTTAACCATTTGTACCAAATAGCAAATGATAGATCGATTGCAATACAATTCCTAGGAAAAGACTCCATCATATTCTTAAAGACCTGAATCTCATACCCTAACAATCAGTCACTGAGTAACCAACACTGTAACAATCGACTAGTGATAAATACATTTGTACATACATATCTACATACATAGTTATACTTTTGTTATAAATTTATGGAACCAAAGTATAATAGCTTCCCAGAATCATAACAATAATGTTCTTACTAGAGTACCTACCTACTTGAAAACTTGTCGTACATTTTACTATTCTACAGTTTGGAACTGTGTAATTCTGCTTTTGATATAACGTGCTCATTAACTGGTTGGCATGTTAGATGTAGGAATTCACAGAATATTGTTTGACGGTGTGAATTCTGCGCATTCTATTTTACTAGAAATTATATCGCTGACGAAGGTGTTTAAGATATCCAAATCTTTAAGCTCATGAGTAGCACTGAGGATAGTAATACTATTATAAGGAGAATCAAATTGAATCTTGACTAATGGGTACTTTATTCAACAAAGCAACTAATTCAATAAACTAAAGCCAAACACCTATAATACAAAATTATTTCGTGCTACACAGAATCTTATGTCTAAAACTTAAACGTAACATACATGTAATATTGCTTAAACTTAACTGCCGATACTTAATCCTAATCATTCAACACATTTTCCCAATACAGTAAAAATTAAACTTCTGTTACCTAGTTAACAACTTCCTCGAAACCTATATTGTATTCTACTGTGCTTTTCTTCTAAAATGTACACTTCTACCTGACCCGAAAAACCATAAATAAAATGACGCTTCCAGGTGTATCTTTTGAAATCTCAATTCGTGTAACCGACAGATTGCTCTTTTCACAGGGTGCGGTCCGAATATTCTAAAACAATTATAAATTTCTATGTTTACTTAGGTACTAAAGAAGTGACTTTGGAAGTACTAAGCCGATAAATGGAGCGTACCATTACAATTTCTGTCTCAAAGGTTTGTTTAATCGTTGTAAATTTGCCAGACGTCAAGAGCCCAAGTACATATTAAGCTGTATGTTTAACTATAAAAAGGATTTACGTTTCTCGTAGGTACATTAATTGCAATTATAAAAGGGAACAGCATGGCTAATTTGAGGTATCCCTAAAAATGTGTATTAAAATTTTCATAAATCTAGTTTTAACCAAATTATTTAACTACGTACTGAAATAACTAAAGTTATGTTTCATTGATTTATTCTTCACTGTTGCTATGCAGTTCTCCGCCAGACTAAGCCGTAAAACTGGAAATTTTATAGGGCTTTGATTGTAATATATGTATGTACAATCGGTTTAAAATAAAACTTAATTTCTGTATAGACCAATTACTTCGTTACGACCGTTTTTCATGGAATTTTAATACATTGGAAAAAGTGTGTTTAACCTTTCAATTATTGTTGAGGTTTTTGAATACCTGCAAATTTTTATGTAGAGGCATGTTATATGTACATACCTACATCTTGAAATACTTCGCGCTGAACACTATACAGATTACCCAAAATCTAAAACTAGCTTTAAACAATACAACCTTACAATTAAATTCCATCCTGATCTGACAGCAAAGGACACTAATTAAATAACGACCACAGTCGTTTCTATCGCAACTATTGCCTATTATACATATATTATTAAGGAATGCCAGCTTTTAGGTACCCCGATGTAGGAAGATCTAGTATTCACACATCATTCTGTTGTGTGATTTAAACAGATTTACAATCCCTGAACTCTAAATATCGTTCTGTGTACACATGCATACTTGATACAAAGCAACGTTCATAAACACATGTATGTTTCTTTTTTTTGGTAAAATTGGGATGCCCGTGAAGCAGTAACGTTTTATGTGAACATACATACGTATGTGTGTAATAGCAAAGTTTTGCTCCTCTGCAGTTTTCGGCTATAAGCAACCAAAAGGAAAGGTAAAAGAGTGAGAAGTTAATAAATTCTTACATTTCAACATATTCCAGGCGTGTAGACCTGCAAAATTCTATTAGATCATACTATAAATGGAATCACGGAGGATATAAGCTTCTTTGTGGTTTTCATTTATGTTTCCTGATACTTTCTGCACTTACTGGTTTTGCAATGTACAAGAATCTGTGTGTGTGAAAACTATTCAAACCTACACTGATTGTGAGTCAAAATGTCGACAATAATTATTGTGCTGAATGCTAACTTAAAATTCCAGTTTTTTTCTACAAAAGGTCCCTACAACTCTTGTCAGCTATATCTGGAAGTTATTTTCAATGTAATAAGCAATTATGCATCTATTATTGCACAATCGTGGGAGAACTAAACAACAAAAGTTCTACAAGCTAACAAATCAATAAGTATTTATTTACCACAATGCAAGGTTTGCACGATGTGCAAGTCAAACTAGATATCTATCAGGCAGGAAAATGTATCATTAAGTAATGTAGGTACCAAAGAATATACAAAAAGTACTAAAAGTCTCACTTATACGCACATATACATCTGTGGGTTCAAGTTAATGTAGGACTATCGACTCATTCCTAACGCTCTGGAACAAAATGTGTACAATTAATTTGTAATGAGTACTAAGTCATTTGGGATGTGATGATTCTCGACTCGCTAAATTAGAGCTGTTCTCTAGTCTAGCTAAAAGCAAATTAAATCTCAAATTTAACAATGAGAGAATGAGCAAAAATCTACAGACTGGATAAACACTTCACTGCCAACACAATTAAAAACCAGCTGCATCTCAATAAGAGAACAGTTCCTCAGAACTGAGAAAATTACAAAGTATATCATACACCCCCGCCATAGTCCCTAAAAACAAACTAAATTTCTTCAGAAGCTTAGAAATGGATTAGAACTGCCTCGGTAAGGAAATTCGCTATAGATCTTATATCGACGTAATAATAATCTGACATAATCCATCATGTAGTAGAAGGAACCAGAAGAAACAGTTCTAAAATCTAATAACTTCCAAAATACATCGTTATTGTGAAATACGTACGATGCAATAAAACGTCGAACGTAAGCAACGTTGATTAATTAAGGCAGATGTTCTATGCAACATTTCCGCATAACAACCACCTTTTTCGATTTATAATTTGTTTTTGTTTACAACAATTTGCAATAAGTTATTGATCTCTGAATTTTATGAGATATGCTCAGTTTGTATGTCTCGGCGCACTCTAAAGCGTACTTTTATTTAATTACCAGTAAATAAAGTATTGATGATAAGTATAATTTATGTCAACTAACTATGTCAGTAAAAATAGTATTGATCTGATCGTTTAAAGCAGAGCATCCTGAAAATTTAACTAAACTCAAAAGTTTTTTCATTTACTTACTCTTACCTTGTAGTCACAATTGAGAAGACCTTCATTGCGGTGGAACACAATTTACTGAACTGAAATAACAGGTAGTCATTATAGAAAACAGAAACATCAGTTTTCAATCTATTTGGATATACACAGAGAAAATTGTGTTTATTGTGTCGTTTTAGAGCAGATGGCCACTCTTGAGAATGTGATTGTTTCTAACGTTCCATAGGCACAAAACCGCTCATACTAATTTATACTACTCTACTGTCATTGAAACGTAAGTATAACAAGTCTACAAGCCATTTCAAACTGTATTGTCATGTTGAACACCCAATATAAAGATCAAACACATTTATCTAAAATAGTCTGTAGCTTGTGCTTGGGATGCAAATACATGGCCGTGTAATGTGATTGAATTCGTTGCCGTCTACTCCGTACGAAAGGAAGATGTCGGCTGTATCTACGCCGTTTAATATCGTACGTGTTCACGGAATTAAACTACGGTCGCTGGAGAAATGTGAAAATTTTATCACTTAATTGCAGTATCGCATATTATTAAATGATAGCCAGACACTTCCCTAGTGGGTCAATATTGCCACTTTACAGTTAGTTCCGGAGTCCCAAGATAAGCTTGCAAAATTTACAGATATAACATTAGCCTGTGATAACCCACCATTGGGGCTTGTATCACACACGTCTAAATTACTTAGCTCATGTTATTACAAGTTACATAATCTTCTCCGTTAAATTCTATTGTAATTACAAACCGGTGTTCATTTAGATAGGAGTTTTAATATTTGTGATGAAATATCCATTTAGTGAATCAGACTATGTTAGCACGTTATTTGGAATTTATGTATTGATAAAAAATATTTTTAAATATTAGCTCGGGAAATATTTTTTAATTTAGACATTTCAGCCAAAACATCAATATGTATATGTACCACTATAAAAATATTAGCACTGCGGAGTCGAAATAGAACTGTTGGAAACGACTACATATTGATATCAGTTAAACATTAATCATGATTCATGAACAAACTTTTGAAAATCTCTTTTTATTACATGTTTGTAACAGTCTATATAATCAAGCGTGATAGGTCGCTATACCGGTAAAAGAAATGATATCAGATCAAATAAAAAAGTTGTGACATTAAAAAGGATTTCCTAAATATGTATGTATTATATGTATATTTGCATTACGGAAAATATCTAATCTGATAGTTGAGGAA
>SMLS01076940.1:0-19819 GCA_004785975.1 Popillia japonica
TACGAAGAAGTCAAACTTCAGAAACCAATACAAAAGGAGAACTAAGAATAATTGGAGGAAACCCGATGATATTATCAAAGCCAAATTGTAAGTGATACAGAGTTAATCAGAAAACTGGTTCTACCGTATGTATCACCTAAAAATGAAGGAATCTTTAGGAGTTCTACGAAGTAAGGTATTAGCGGGTCAGTATTTCTCTCATCATTGTCTGAGGGAGCTTCTCAAATCAGGATAGACGGCTGCTGGCTATGCTGCTGACATATCAACTATAACAACTGCAATGTTTAAGAAAAAGGCTTCTGACAGAATGCCAGGCGTCTTAAGACTTAAGCCGCTTTGAAAACGTGTCAAGTCTCATTTACTCGAAGTCGAACGCCATACATGGCATGCTTTCTACCGTTTTGTTGAGAAACCAAACCTAATGTCGAATGTAAAAAAAATCTAGAGATCACTCTTGACTGATTGCTTATATTTCAACGTAATCCACGAAGTATAGAAGTGAGTGAATAATGGAGATGGACATTTAATTTCTTAAACAATATCAACTACAACATGTAAAGCTTGTTTTCACGTAGTTTTAAATACGACATCAGGCAGATGGCGTACGCTGTTATTAATACACCGCCTTAATCTAATTCTATAGTTTTGTTGAACACTTTCCAGCATATGGACAATTGTGTTGGCAATTATAGCTTGACAAATGTTGTGCTTAAAATGTTCCAGGGTCCTAGGACGTTGTTGTTATAGACAATTGGTTTCAGGTAGCCGCATAGAAACTAATTGCAGGGGGTAACATAGGGCGACCGGGCTGGATACTGCACATAGCCTCGCAAGGAGGTGAGGTATTCTGAGAAGTATTGCCGTAAAACAGTCATTGGCACACGAGATGTATATGGTGTGTTTTGTCATGAGGAACGTCTCATTCATGTAGAGATAACTGTCAGAAGTTACTGAAACAGCCCGTTTGTTTTTCTGAAAACGCGATAGACCAATTATTACTCCTCGCGATATTGTACACCAAACAGTCACACGTTCTGAATGAAGTTGTCTGGGGTTATGAGAGCTCTAATAGCGCAGTTTCTGCTTGTTTACAGATTCCAAAACATAAAAATTAGTCTCATCATTGAAGAAAATAAGAATGTGGTTAGGCATTGTAAGAAACGCTTTACATGCATTTGCTGGAGCAACAAAAATACCTGGATTAAGTTCCTGCACAGCAGCTTATTTGTGGGGCTGCAGCTTCAATATTTTCCGGAGAATTCGACTCAAAGATCGAGGACAAAACCCAACAGCAGCAGCATGTTTCACAGCAGAGCGCCTAGCGCATCGCAACACAGACTGCCTTACCAAATCGTTGTTTTGCGTTGTCCTTACTATTCGTGGAGGGCCAAGTTTCTTTCTTTACACAACACCTGTTTCCCCGAAGTTGTTTACCCATAAAACAATCGACTGCCGACCAGTGATTCCACAACGTTAACTGAATCCAGTGAGATCAAACAACCCCCTCGCTCCAAAGCGTCAAAATCAAATACGTTGCTCTGCCCCATTCTGTATAAGCACTAAAACCTTCAGAGCTTTATGGATGTATAGTAAAACGTTTGGATCAAATAGGAGACCGAGAAAAACGCATTTGATATACATATAGATATATGGCGCATCAGTGTGTGGAAGGCTGATACATCCAACATTAGAAATTATTACTTTTGTTGCCCATTGCTTTTGCTTGCGTATAAAGTTGTAGCACAAGGAAGGACAACAAAATATGAAACTATAATATGAATCCTCTGGGAGAGGCATTATTTCTGATAGAAATGAGATTGATGGACGAACTACGCATAAATGGACGCCAATTCGATCGCTATCCATTTAATATTTGCATGGAGAGAACTGCTAATAATGATACTAGTGTAATAATTAAATGAATGGAGATCTGTGAGGTAACTACACCCGCACATTTATACTTACACGTAATGCATACATCGGAAACACAAAGTAATCTCCCTAATTCACATATCTTACTAGGGAGCAATCGGACAAGGTGCCATTAATTTCTACTAGAAGAGGCGATGGAAGTATATTCATCGTCTCTTCTACGCACGATATAAATGAAACTGCGTTATATAAACGAGAACAAACTCCCTCCGCGTACTTACAAGATAGACCCTACGTATGAATATTTTCCAGACGCAATGGAATCGTTAGAAACACAGGTAGTTTACACGCTTCTTAAAATTAAGGGTTTGCAGCAATTAAGTTTAAGTTTGCAGATCTGTTATTACACTCCAAACATAAGCAAGGTGTTTTCTCCTTATAACCTTCCAAACTGTGAACCCACAATAAACATAGAATTTTAAATTATATCTAATGAATCCTATATTTATAGGATTAATTATATAAGTTGAGTTCGTACATCTCTCACTTTTCGTACCTGTTAGTTTATCATCAATTTTTACTGTAAGCCTTCATATTTTAAGATACAGCTAATGGCTATATAGAGACCACGGTTTCTCCGGTCTATTAAAATAGGTTAAGTGGATGTATATTGATAGATTCAGTTTTAATCCCGTCATAAAATTTAGATAAACAGTAATCTCTATCATTATATTAACTTTTACTTTTAAAAACTTTTACGTAACCTTTTCAAGTTTTCCAACATTAATGGTCTTGCTAAATTTGTATCAAGAGACCTACCGTTGACACTCCTTTATCTCCTCTTAGGAAAGATTGAAACTTTTTATATGGACAAAATATGATCCCTCTTAATATTTTCTCAGGTTTCACAAGATTCTATATTAGCAAGCATTTCCGAGTAATACTTCTTAGAGTACCTAATGTTTTAGTTTTTAAGAGAATTATTAGCGGTCATGGGCTATGCACACTTAATTATTATTATTTATTATAGTCATTTACATCATATTGCAATGGTCTAATAATACAGTTTGTTCAGTGCGAGTAGCGGACAAAATAAGAAGAAATTGTAGTACACCTATAGTAAATATTTAATTATTTATGAAATATTTATGAAATTCTGCAATCTACATAAATGCTCCTAAAAAGCTATTACCCATCATTCCCGTTCGAAACAGATCAAAACGCAAACTAATGTTTTCTAACATGAACTTTATGCTCATGTAAAACGTAATCAATTGAGAAACGAACTTAAACGCGTTGGAATTTCTTGCCTTCATCTCCATTGTCATTCAGCGAAGTTTATAGTGTGTATTTCTTTCGTCCTGAAGATTACCCTTCAAACAAATCATTTTTTACTTAATTTAATTCCGGTAAACTTTTTATACATATAACATCTTATATTTTAGATTCTGCACACTTTTTGAACTAATTTTTTTTTATATTTTTTAATTTTTTTAATTTTGGGCCAATGTTACCCTAAGGATAGGGTAACTTTGGTCCGAGATAGTTTTTTAATTGAAAAAGCGTGGTATAAAGGCAAGGGACAAAGAAGAGCCCGGGTATTTAAAAAAACATGTTATTTAATGACTATAGCAATATTTACACTAAGTTAAAAATACATAGCTGCCGTAGGAAGGTAAGTGAAAGTGTCCATAAATGCTCTCCTTTATATGTATATCACATAAAGAGGCAACGAGGCATCATTGGCATTACCGCAGAACATGACACTTATGTTAGATTTGGTAGAATTCATTATCCGTTCTGGGTACTTGCATCCTCTCCTACAACTCGGTTTTTTATTTCCAGGGTCAACTGACATACAAATTTCGTCGTAGTTATAAATTTTATCTGGCGATACATCATTGACCGCCTCTTTCAGATTCTCAATGTATTCTGTTAATATTTTTTCGTCAATCTGAGTTCGATTTCGTTTGATGTTAGACGAGAACTTGACTGTTAACTGAAGGTGTTTCTTTAAGAATGACTTAACCCAGTCACGGCCCGGAACATTGTTACAAGAATATTGTACAGTCTTTCCTTCTCTAGTTAGGTAGGATTTAACTTTGGACCTCATCATCTACTGGGAAACCATATTCACACATTTTGTCGATATGACTAGCAAAAGCGAATTCTTCTTCTTGCGAAAATACTTTAGGGTGGCCTGGAGAACTTGAAAATGCATTCTTCAACTTGTTTTTAATAGTGCTTCGGGGTATTCGGAAATGTTCAGCAGCCTGCCTTTATGTCATTTCACCAGATCTGATGGTTTCTAAACAAGTATGAAGATGTTCGTTGCTGTAGTCAGCATATTTTCGGCTCCTAGGTAGACGTTTACAGTTGTAGGGTATCTTGAACAAGCTGAAACCAGACATATGCAATAGCAATATATTCACTACCCATTTTGCAAGCTATTTGTAGAACTTTACTGCTAAAAATGACGGGTTTATAAAGGCACGACTTACTTTGGCCCAAAAAAAGGCGCGCCAAAGTAGGTCGTACTTTACATGTTACCAGAACTGATTCAAAGATATATGAACATGGGAAGACGTTGTGTTTCACAGAGTTCTAACTACAGCACGACATAAACAACTAAAAAGAACTCTAAAAAACATACTTACATTAGAAGTTCCTGAAGAAATGCGTCTTCTGCAGGAAGAAGTTTTTAAGATTAAAATTTCAGGTGTTTACACTAGACACACAACTTGTGGTGCTGTTTCCTAGCGGCAAACCGGAGAATTACTTGAACTATCAGGCAGTTTGATTGATGTTGCCAATAAGCGGAACCAACCGAAAATATTTCTGATACTGCCATAAATCGCTCAATAGAACGTGTTTCATTTGCTTTAGGTCCAAAGAAGGACCCTAGGGCCAAAGTAGCCCGTGTTTACGGTACCATAAGACAATAATGGCTTCCAAAATTCTTAGTTCCTAATTAGTGCCGAAAGGGAATAAAAAAATTCCGCTATAAGTACATAATTCAGAGCTAATGTTTTATTGCCCTGTTTGTATTGTCTAAATTTGAAATATGGTTGAGGAGATAAAATTATGGTGCAATAGTAAACTTGTAGAAACTTCTACGAACAGTTTTCATTTTTAAAGACAAAACCTATTTGAAAGTTGTAGAATTGAAGCAGTAGATTACGTATTTCTCTATGTGATCTATCTCAAGTTCAGTGATTTGGCACCTACAACATAAGAAGTACATAGATGCTAGGTAAACTAGTTAATAAAATGGCCACTGAAAATATATTTGGCAGTATTGTGAACTTGCAGCTGAGCTTATTAAATGATATCAAAGGCTTTCATTGTCAGAGTTTCGAGGGCTATCGAAGGCGGTTGATCAGAAGGATTGTTACCTCTAGCGTAGTTGTCACGGCCGCTTACCGTGACCGTCTAGCACCCCTAGTCACTGGTTGCACCTGAAGAAACATCCATTTTTATATTGTATTTTGTGCATTTTGTATTGTATATACATATGTTACACACCATGACACTGTCAACAACCGAGAATTCTCATAATAGAATTTCGTTAAATTTTGGCGTCTTCACACGGCTGAGCTATTGATGCTATAATTGGAAAGTATCCAACAAGAATGGTTTGTGGTGTGCTTTGCGAGGGGATTACCATTAATCGTTAATTAATTAATAATTTCAGAGAATTTATACAACGGACTGTAATGCGGAAAAGAAAAATTATAGATACCTAAGTAAGCAATGCATCGAAATATGGGCGTAATAGAGCTTAAGATAGTAATAGACCTGTAAATTAGGTGGAAGAGTGATCAACGCTTTGATGCAGTTATAGGTGTAGGAAACCATGCTTGCAAGAAAACTTTGTATAAAGATAATACCTATTATTATAGTACTAATTATACATACTTGACACCTAATAAATAAACCCAAAACCAGTAGCTACGAATAAATGGCAGTATTATTGTTTACAAGAAGTTGTTAAAATCGAAGCCGTTTATAAACAATTAAACGACCGTATATTTAGATTTCATTTTGCGTGCAACAAATTGCAGGTCATGATTCGTTTTATATTTTGTTATAACAGTAATCGATTTTACTACTTCAGCTTCACTAATTCAACTTGATATTATTTATTACATACATCTAACTGCTTTATCAATTACATCAACTAGATTTATGTTAGTAGTTCTTTATGTATTCACTTTTTATATACATATATACCTATTATGCACTATAGAAAATAACATTCTGTTTGTTTGTATATTCTGCTCGAATACATCAATGTGTTGCTGTAACTAATGCCTGTGTCGTTTCATAGTAATATAAAGTTTTTATTTCTTTTATATCCTCAGTACATTCAGAACCGACAGGAAATGCAGTCACAAAAATCATAATTTTCCTTTTAACGTAAGTATGTACATCCATACAATTTACACACACATATTATTACACTGATGAAGAACGTAACTCATTTCCTCTTGAATATGCAACAGCGGTTCTTTTAAATGCCAATAGCCAACAGCTTCCAATGAAGTGTTTAAGTAAGTAATGCATTTAGTATATTTACTATTCTGTGAATAACTATTCACAGCATCTAATTTTGTAAATTTGTTGTAATATTTAACTAACACGAGTACATAACTACTTAATACGTTCTGATTTATTCATTCTTGTAACGGTGTACAGATACTATTGATTTAATAGTTAATAAATTGTCCTTTCGTTTCCTTATTCTCACCTAAATATATTAAAACAGTATTCTAAGGTGCTCCATATATGCAGGCATGCGAGACAGGTACAATAATTATTATTGTTAGCACTGTTGGCGTGGATCGACATATTGAGCACTGTTATTATTCCAAGTGATAGTTACTGACGTGGGTGAATGTAAAATATAATCTAGCTACTCTTTTTTGGAATAATCAAAATATTAGGGGGACTGGAATGTAGTAACGTTTTCTTACATTAAATTCAAACACATAAACTTTTTACGAGTTTTTATTTTTAATTACCTCGCTTATCATCAACATTTTGCCATTTAGTGATGGTATTTTGAATATCACTCAAATTAGCATATCTTTTGTCACTTAAAAAGAGTTGAAGCGATCGAAATAAATGGAAAGTCGATGGTATAACATTGGGTGAGTATGATACGTAAGACAGTACCTCCCGCTTCAATTCATTAATTTTTTCCAAGGGTTATAGTATTTCAGAATAATGCCTTTTCAGTTCGCAATCGCTGGCCTCTTTTCCATTAAAAATTTATTTACACCATCCGAATTTGATCACAGTAAATGTCGGCATTCACAGTCTGTTTAGGTTTCAGCACTTCAAAACGAACAACACCGCGAATACTCCACCAAACACACAAAACGGTTTTCTGGAGTTTAAACCTGGCTTAGTAGTACTGCCTTATGCATTTTGAATTATCAGAAGACCCACTTTTTATCTCCAATGATCAAGCGATCAAAAAACGCTTATGTATTGTACCGTTAAAGCAATAAACTGCATGTGGTGGATCGGTTAGCATTGTTTTCTTTGGACAGATTATGCGAGACCCAAAGGCCTGCTCTGCTAACTTTCCCAATCTGCTGCAAATGTTCTTGGTTGATCGAGCAAGATTGCTTAGGACTGTTTGATAATTACTCGATTGTTTAATATGTGCAAGTTTGTTTCCACTTCCGCCCTAAGTTGTCATTGTCTAACGCTATTGGTCTTCCTGAACGATACGAGTCGGAAAGGTCCAAACCAGACTTAAACTTGGAAAACCACTTTTGGCGTTTACAAATGTCTAATGCATTTACTTAAGGATCCCACACGTTTTGACAGCAACTTTTGCGTTACTACTCTTGCGAAACTCAAAAAGCATGCAATACCGCATATGTGTCTCTTCTGGTATTTAGCTGACAATTTTACACAAAAATGTAAAAAAAATTAATTTAAGTATTTACAACTAGACAAGTTACTATAGTCTCAGAATGTCTTTGCAACCACTTTGATGTACACAATGAGCTAAAAATTGACAGTGCAATAGTAGGTAGGAAAGACATTACTTTCTAGTCGCCCTAATATTGACATGTTCGTAATTTAATAAAAATGGATAAAATTGAAACAAAAGCTGTGATAAAATACCCTTCAATTTTTTTTTCTAAAAGATTCTTGGGACTTACAAATTAATGCACAAACTGTATTAGCTTCTCTTGTAACTATTCGTTCTTCTCGGTTGTTGCTTCTATGTTAGGAACGATTGATAAACTAACTTAACAATGCTTGTGGTCAGTCAAGATGTACCGTACTTAATGCATGCTAGTGAAGGGTACTACAGGACTCAAATTTTCCTTTATTCGAAGTGTGCGATTAAATATGTCAACATTTATGCTGTCGTATAGGAAGAAATTATGTTAGGTGATGTCACTTAAATGCAGAGTCCAATCAATTACCTTCCTTCGACAAATCCATTGTGGTAAGATCATGTTAAAGTAATGAGTTCTACTTGTACGGAGTGCATCTGTTACTGCATTAGGTACATACATATTGCTATCCCAAAGAATTCGACGAGATAACAAAAATTTGTTTAGAATTAACTTAAATGTAAGTCCAATATGCCCATTTCCAAATATATAATTTCTCTTATTTTTTTTAACTAAAAAATAAGCAATATTTTAAAAAAATCAAAAAAAAAGAATAACTGCACTCTTTCCGACTGTGCCGTATATGCAAAATTTATATTCACTGTTTATAAGGCGACCTCTTGGTTTATTATAAATAACACATAGGTTTATATGTAGGTGATTACAATGAGTAATTAATATTATATAGAGTAACCTTCCATATATTTTTAATTTTCTATTGAAACTGGATTAGTACGTCATATGGCAATGACCCGCAATTATAAGAGATATTTTTTTGGGATTATTCCTAGGTTTAATGTCTATTAAATGTAAAAATATTTTTGAAATAATTTAAAATTTAATAGTTTATTTAAAATGAATTATGTAAACGAAGCTTATGAAAAATACATGTGTGTCACAACGGTCGCTGTATACCCTTTTATATTGACCAGTTGGACGTTGTGACCTCGCACAATGTTTTGTTATGCTTCCTCATTACCGTAGTAAATATTCCGTAATAGAGACTGCGGCGAACTCTTTCAGCGTGCTTTTTTTAACGGGAATTCTGCCAGTAAATGTTCCATAAATATTAAGATTAATTACGAACTTTGAAATACGCCGTTCAAGGTTTCCATTATATTTTTTCTGGTTCTTTGTTAGTTTCAGTATGCGAGGCTAATGAAAGGGAGATGTTATTGCCACATATTATATATTAAAAAATGTACTTGATGATGATGCCTATACAGATTATTAGCAAAGTACGACAAGCAATTCTCCTACTTTGATAGAAATATTGAATTATTAACGATTGTCTAACACTGTTTGTCTCTATTTCTTGCAGATATGTCACTCAATTTCGCAACATGTTTCAATGCAGAACATATGATCACAACATATTCCTGGTAAGTTCAAATGACTTTTCTATACAGATACCTTTAATTATATATATATATCAATTCTATTACCTACATATTTACTACCTATCTACATATATTAGGCAAAGTGAAAATTATACACTTCCCTTTTTCACCGATGTAGAAGTTATTA
This sequence comes from Popillia japonica, assembly GCA_004785975.1. Taxonomy (NCBI): domain Eukaryota; kingdom Metazoa; phylum Arthropoda; class Insecta; order Coleoptera; family Scarabaeidae; genus Popillia; species Popillia japonica. The sequence goes on from SMLS01076940.1 coordinate 9,543, forward strand.
TTTTACAAGTTTAATATTATTACAAGCATTGCACATACTTATTGTTCTGATAGAATTCTAACATAATAGACAGGCACCAGTTAGTAGCATTACTCAGAACTGATACAGAGACACAAAAAAACACAAAAATGTAATATGTATAATTCTATGAATGCTTCTGCTAACTCCCATCTAAATATAAGAAGAATGCTATTTCCCAAAGACTTTCCGTATATTATTATTGAGTAACGAAGTACTAGATACTACTCCAAGCAAAAACGGCACGCATAGTTGAGTTAACTTACGCCATATTTCATTCGTAGCGAAGCTCGTTCAACCATTCACTATTGGAAACTTTGTGAACAGTCACTGAATATTTTCTTTCCTCTCGATGTCCTTGTTACAGGAATATTCCAGCGAGCCAAAAACAAAAATGTTTGTGTAAATACGTGTGACAAATTTAAGAAGTTGATTTCTATCAAAGTTTGAAACGGCATATTTCAAGCGGCAGAACGGAATAAAAAATTGTATATCAATATTGCAGAGACGGACAAGTAGAGAAAAAGAACACGTTCGATCCTTAACTCGATTAAATAAGCTAGAATGTTTCTTAGTGGTATCAATCAAAATTATACTAAGAAAGAAAATCTGGTAATTTAATAATTCGGGTTTGATGTAATTTTAATTCAACCAAATATTTGACTCAATTTAGTTACTCATCCTACCACATAAACTGCGTTAATCCAAGTGATTTATAGAATTTCAATTTAATGTTGTGATATCTAAATCAGTTTGTCTCTTAGGTGCAAGCAACCACTGATTTCATTTACTACGTATACTGGTTGGTGTAATTTTTGCATTATTGCAGTTCCTGTCTCGTTAAATTTGCTTTTCTCTCCGATTTTTGAAGAGAGACAATTGAAAGTTTTCAAGATGAATTTCTAAAATATGTATGCACTCCGTTAAGAAAAAAATCGTCCTTGTGTTAATAGTAAGATAGCACAAATCTAAGTACTATTTAACTGATCTTAACGTTGACTTCATAAAATTGATATTTTATAACAAGTAATGGACTTGACTTATTAAGGGTTTAATATTATGTGACATAATACTGTTTTCTGTGACTTGAACCATTTAGTCCCGCAATAGTTTATTATAACTGTGTTAATAAATGAATCACGTAATTCCAAACCAAATTTTATTCAACATATAAGTACTCACAACACAACAAAGCTGATTTTAGTCAACATCCGTTAAATTAGTAAAAGGCAGGCTTTCGAAGTAAGGGTGGAATTGTTTGCAAACTTATTTAAGTAAGTATTTTTTTTTAATCCTGGTATTTTCTTGTTGATATCGCATTCCTCTCGTTCCTTAAGGGTTGTAATTCTAGCGTGTTGGCGTTATCTACCTCGTTATTCCATCTACCAGATACTGTTTTTCTCAATTTGGTGCAATCAACTTCTTTAAAATTTGACTGCGCAAAGTCTGTCTTATAAAGAAGTATTGTAGAAGTTTTTCTCAATAATGTGACGCAATACAGAGAAATTTTTGAATATGCTCTCTAATGAGATTTCCAGTTCCTTGATCAATCTTGTTACTTGGTTGGTGCTTTCCTGATTGATTAGTAGATACGATTCCGCTAGGTTATCTTTCTTTCAACGAAAATCGTATAGACGTTTGCGATAAATTGTGTTTAGGAAAACTGTTCGACATATGTCAGGTTTTGTGACGCCTGTTTCGAAGTGCGTCGCCTCTGTTTATGCCATATCCATTATCTCTTGTGTGCTAGATGTATTTTTCAATGAAATTAGCCGAATTTGTATTAAAATGCAAGAAATTTAGCTAAATTTTTATAACAAATATCAAATTTACAATTGAAATAGCGTTAAACAGACAGAACCATAATATATTATGACCCTTTGAGACGCAAGGGCTCTGGAATTTATAGGACTAAACATCTACTAAGGAAATAAGCGAAAGTAAGATTTAATACTTAAGGGCACTAGAAAGATCGCAAAAAACTACATTGAAATGACTCATAACCTAATATTTCACAAAATGTGTGCTTAATACCCTTTGGCTCTCAGGTTGAAATATTCATATGGAAAACTAATTAATAACAGATATAATCAGTCTATTTACAAACGCTTGTCTAAAAACAGCAATTAACTTTACCTTTCTTGTATTGTGGCCCTATTTCGCAATTATGACAAAGCTATCACGTAACTGGCTGGTTCTATTTTTAAATTCGCATTGTGACATAATTTTATCATCTAATTCCTGAAAAACTCTAATTAAAAAAGTGCATTAATTTAAATGAAAACAGAACTGTAATTGGTATTACTGGTAGTTACTGAATGAAACCTTACATTTTTACTAATGTGCATTAGGTTTGGAGCGCTGTTGGAGCTGTTACTCCAACATATGTAAACATTTATAATTTGTTTTATGGTCATCTGAACCAGTTTTTCAAGTGAAGGGATTGTGCCACAATGTATATTATAGTACATACATTCACAAGAAATATACAGGAATTGTCAGGAACTCGCCTCATATTCCACAAAATAAAAAAACATAAATATGTAGTTATATGAACACACAGATCAATATAATTATACAAGAAATCGTATAAATACCAAACATAATTGATATAGATATTAAATTTACAATTTTTTTCAGAGAGAAATTTTAATTAGAAGGTTAGTTTGAAAGCAATTCTTGGAGAGTGTAAATTAGTATTTATTCAATATTAGAATCCACGTTTATCACGCAATGAAAGGAATAATACAAGAAAGTTATCCCAAATGCCGCCCAATGCGTTGTCTAAGCATTCTAAAGAATTACAACATAACTTTAATTTCGGAAATGTTAAGCTCTTCCCTAGTCCTTGAACAGAAATGTTACAGTTTGACAAAAAATATATTGATATCAGGATTATTACTATTGATGATTACAAATTTACAATTCAAAAATATTTTAATTGTCCACGATATTGCAAATATAATTCTATATATTAATATCAATAATATCAATTTTATGCCACTGAGCAAATTGAACGAAAACCGAATTAATTGTAAAGGTTCTGGAATAAATTGATATTTATCGAATTAATAGTATTTTAATTTACATAGAAGTGGAAAAATCAGATAAAATATGTAAGATGTGCATTTGTCCATATCGCTCAACCTAATTGCGTATAAAAGCCTAATTTCAAAAGCTGAAACTAGCTTCACTACGAGAAAGTTAAGTTAGTCAATCGTGCGCCAGCGTTTCACGAGTTATTCGTAGGGCTAATGTACACTAACTAACACACACTAAGTTATTGCCCGGTCCATCCAATAATGTAATTAGCAGTGCTCTATTATATTTTTTTAAATAATGATTCAATATAATGTTGTATTACTTTATACTTTGTACCAGGTATTATACAGACTGAAATTTCTAATGCATTAGCACATCAAAACAGTTTGAAGGCCGCAGTAGAAAATTTATTGTTGTAACTTCAAATTAATTAAAGTTAAGTAAATCATAAAATTGTAATTATTCTACTAAGTTTGTAATCGTGATTACGATTCTTTCATACATCTAATGCATCTCATTAACATATTAATAAGGACTAATCAAAGTTGCACAATAACTTGTGCTGTTGTAAGAAATATTAATCTTGTAACACTGCAATTTCATCAACAGATACCCTAATATATCAGTGCATGAAATAAATTCTGTATTGTGTCGAAAATCTTACAACCTGATTAACTAAGAAAAAATAAACATGTATGAGGTGTCTGAAGATGTTGTACTGAGATCTCAAGATAGACAATATATTTTATGTGAAACCCTATTTTAGGAAAAATTAATAATAAAGACTGCTTCAACCAAATTAATTATGAATTTATGCCGATTATTTTGTCATTAATTACTTACTTTAATTAATTTCAAGTGTCATCAGCGATAACGGTGACTTTTTGTCATCTCGCCGTATAGAAACTAATTTAAATAACAAATTATTAATCACTTGGTTAACGTTGCGCAAGCATCAAACTGAAACTGCAAAGGAAACTTTCCAATTATCCTTCCTTATTTAAATGCGTACGACAGAAATGTATTCAAATCCATGCAAATTATTTGTAAAGATATTGTAAATGGCTGCTTCCGAGTCGAAAGGGGCAGACCTGCTTGAAAAGAACAAAAGTTATCTGTGTGCACCGCGTAACAAAATGATATAGAAACGCTGAAAATGGTCAGGAAATCACACTTCCTCCCTTCTCTTTCAAATTACCACCTACAGCAAATTCGTGATTTATTTTGCCGTGTCTTTTAAAGATAGAAATACGGAATTGGAACTTCCATTTCCTTCGTTTTCAACCGGCTAAAAGGCAGATACCTGACTCAAATTTATAGATACTGCGACATCCGCTGTTACAATAAAAAGGAATTTTACAATTGCATTGTGCTCCTGTGTGGACTATCACACCTACATTCATTATAGGCTACTAGAGATAGAACGTATCCAGAATACACAATATTATATTACAAATAAAGAACTGTGCTTGTATTCGTTGAGTTATTGAAGATCTGTTTGGGAAAACAATAAAAGTTAGGAAATTTTATTAATATCCTTTCACAAAATTTCGGGAAATGGCGATCAATGTTGTATTAAGCGGAGATATGTATTACATAAAGTGTAATATAGAAACGTATGTTGCAATATTAATATAAAAACCATGTTTCGTTTGTCTTTATAAATTTACTATTTTACTGTTTCAATATACAGGCTGGGTTGACAACTCTATAACCACTTGTAGTCTTGGAAATAAAAGTGAGATTTAGTAGGGACAACAGCAAAGGTAAATGTGATGGACTTAATATCGAGCAACTTAAATCTAGTCGCAATTCAACTACGTGGTGTTGTATCGAAATTACAAACCTCTCAGGTTCAGGAAATAGGTTTATCATCTGTGTATGGGGAATCGAGAACATTTCTGCATTTGCCGTGTAGCGATTTTCTTGACCATTTTTCCTCGTCATCTATTATTAGAGTTGCAGATGTAGCGTTTCTGTTATCGAGCGTAAGTGGTGTAGACCATCGATCAGCTTTTACAATTACTTATTAGTATAGGTAGTCGGTGCTGATGTTATTGTGGAAATATTCCCTATAACCTTCCAGTACCTTGTGGTGTAGTGATCTGAGGTATGTCATTCCTCTTCCACTTTCCGTCTTGGATATTGGGAGATAAAATCTCTGAATACTGCTTCGCGGATGATGTGTTCTAAGCTTAATGAATTGTACCTACTCGTACAATTAGTAAGTCTGTTGATGTTCTCGAGGTTGGTCGTTCTTCATGTAATCCGGCTGAAACTGAGTCTACCTGCGGACACAGCAAACGAGTTACTCGCTTTGGTCATGTTTCTAGCTGACAATTCTGTTTCTAGTATTAGATTCAGCCTGTTTGTGTAGGTTGTCAAAAGTTTTGTTTTCATTTTCTTGTGATCGATATCTATAGATTGCTGCATTTCTAAATACTTGTACACTTTTGTCCTATTATTATCATTATTATTATTACAGAAACTGTAAACAATCTACGTTTTAAAAATTATGTATTGTATTTCTTTGTCATGTAATGGACGCAAGTATGTAACAGTGACGTTTTAGGTTTTATTGCTTGTATCACCGCTATAGCATTGATTTCTTGCGGACTCTCTTGTCATTTATAATGCTACGATGTTAACCATTTGTACCAAATAGCAAATGATAGATCGATTGCAATACAATTCCTAGGAAAAGACTCCATCATATTCTTAAAGACCTGAATCTCATACCCTAACAATCAGTCACTGAGTAACCAACACTGTAACAATCGACTAGTGATAAATACATTTGTACATACATATCTACATACATAGTTATACTTTTGTTATAAATTTATGGAACCAAAGTATAATAGCTTCCCAGAATCATAACAATAATGTTCTTACTAGAGTACCTACCTACTTGAAAACTTGTCGTACATTTTACTATTCTACAGTTTGGAACTGTGTAATTCTGCTTTTGATATAACGTGCTCATTAACTGGTTGGCATGTTAGATGTAGGAATTCACAGAATATTGTTTGACGGTGTGAATTCTGCGCATTCTATTTTACTAGAAATTATATCGCTGACGAAGGTGTTTAAGATATCCAAATCTTTAAGCTCATGAGTAGCACTGAGGATAGTAATACTATTATAAGGAGAATCAAATTGAATCTTGACTAATGGGTACTTTATTCAACAAAGCAACTAATTCAATAAACTAAAGCCAAACACCTATAATACAAAATTATTTCGTGCTACACAGAATCTTATGTCTAAAACTTAAACGTAACATACATGTAATATTGCTTAAACTTAACTGCCGATACTTAATCCTAATCATTCAACACATTTTCCCAATACAGTAAAAATTAAACTTCTGTTACCTAGTTAACAACTTCCTCGAAACCTATATTGTATTCTACTGTGCTTTTCTTCTAAAATGTACACTTCTACCTGACCCGAAAAACCATAAATAAAATGACGCTTCCAGGTGTATCTTTTGAAATCTCAATTCGTGTAACCGACAGATTGCTCTTTTCACAGGGTGCGGTCCGAATATTCTAAAACAATTATAAATTTCTATGTTTACTTAGGTACTAAAGAAGTGACTTTGGAAGTACTAAGCCGATAAATGGAGCGTACCATTACAATTTCTGTCTCAAAGGTTTGTTTAATCGTTGTAAATTTGCCAGACGTCAAGAGCCCAAGTACATATTAAGCTGTATGTTTAACTATAAAAAGGATTTACGTTTCTCGTAGGTACATTAATTGCAATTATAAAAGGGAACAGCATGGCTAATTTGAGGTATCCCTAAAAATGTGTATTAAAATTTTCATAAATCTAGTTTTAACCAAATTATTTAACTACGTACTGAAATAACTAAAGTTATGTTTCATTGATTTATTCTTCACTGTTGCTATGCAGTTCTCCGCCAGACTAAGCCGTAAAACTGGAAATTTTATAGGGCTTTGATTGTAATATATGTATGTACAATCGGTTTAAAATAAAACTTAATTTCTGTATAGACCAATTACTTCGTTACGACCGTTTTTCATGGAATTTTAATACATTGGAAAAAGTGTGTTTAACCTTTCAATTATTGTTGAGGTTTTTGAATACCTGCAAATTTTTATGTAGAGGCATGTTATATGTACATACCTACATCTTGAAATACTTCGCGCTGAACACTATACAGATTACCCAAAATCTAAAACTAGCTTTAAACAATACAACCTTACAATTAAATTCCATCCTGATCTGACAGCAAAGGACACTAATTAAATAACGACCACAGTCGTTTCTATCGCAACTGTTGCCTATTATACATATATTATTAAGGAATGCCAGCTTTTAGGTACCCCGATGTAGGAAGATCTAGTATTCACACATCATTCTGTTGTGTGATTTAAACAGATTTACAATCCCTGAACTCTAAATATCGTTCTGTGTACACATGCATACTTGATACAAAGCAACGTTCATAAACACATGTATGTTTCTTTTTTTTGGTAAAATTGGGATGCCCGTGAAACAGTAACGTTTTATGTGAACATACATACGTATGTGTGTAATAGCAAAGTTTTGCTCCTCTGCAGTTTTCGGCTATAAGCAACCAAAAGGAAAGGTAAAAGAGTGAGAAGTTAATAAATTCTTACATTTCAACATATTCCAGGCGTGTAGACCTGCAAAATTCTATTAGATCATACTATAAATGGAATCACGGAGGATATAAGCTTCTTTGTGGTTTTCATTTATGTTTCCTGATACTTTCTGCACTTACTGGTTTTGCAATGTACAAGAATCTGTGTGTGTGAAAACTATTCAAACCTACACTGATTGTGAGTCAAAATGTCGACAATAATTATTGTGCTGAATGCTAACTTAAAATTCCAGTTTTTTTCTACAAAAGGTCCCTACAACTCTTGTCAGCTATATCTGGAAGTTATTTTCAATGTAATAAGCAATTATGCATCTATTATTGCACAATCGTGGGAGAACTAAACAACAAAAGTTCTACAAGCTAACAAATCAATAAGTATTTATTTACCACAATGCAAGGTTTGCACGATGTGCAAGTCAAACTAGATATCTATCAGGCAGGAAAATGTATCATTAAGTAATGTAGGTACCAAAGAATATACAAAAAGTACTAAAAGTCTCACTTATACGCACATATACATCTGTGGGTTCAAGTTAATGTAGGACTATCGACTCATTCCTAACGCTCTGGAACAAAATGTGTACAATTAATTTGTAATGAGTACTAAGTCATTTGGGATGTGATGATTCTCGACTCGCTAAATTAGAGCTGTTCTCTAGTCTAGCTAAAAGCAAATTAAATCTCAAATTTAACAATGAGAGAATGAGCAAAAATCTACAGACTGGATAAACACTTCACTGCCAACACAATTAAAAACCAGCTGCATCTCAATAAGAGAACAGTTCCTCAGAACTGAGAAAATTACAAAGTATATCATACACCCCCGCCATAGTCCCTAAAAACAAACTAAATTTCTTCAGAAGCTTAGAAATGGATTAGAACTGCCTCGGTAAGGAAATTCGCTATAGATCTTATATCGACGTAATAATAATCTGACATAATCCATCATGTAGTAGAAGGAACCAGAAGAAACAGTTCTAAAATCTAATAACTTCCAAAATACATCGTTATTGTGAAATACGTACGATGCAATAAAACGTCGAACGTAAGCAACGTTGATTAATTAAGGCAGATGTTCTATGCAACATTTCCGCATAACAACCACCTTTTTCGATTTATAATTTGTTTTTGTTTACAACAATTTGCAATAAGTTATTGATCTCTGAATTTTATGAGATATGCTCAGTTTGTATGTCTCGGCGCACTCTAAAGCGTACTTTTATTTAATTACCAGTAAATAAAGTATTGATGATAATTATAATTTATGTCAACTAACTATGTCAGTAAAAATAGTATTGATCTGATCGTTTAAAGCAGAGCATCCTGAAAATTTAACTAAACTCAAAAGTTTTTTCATTTACTTACTCTTACCTTGTAGTCACAATTAAGAAGACCTTCATTGCGGTGGAACACAATTTACTGAACTGAAATAACAGGTAGTCATTATAGAAAACAGAAACATCAGTTTTCAATCTATTTGGATATACACAGAGAAAATTGTGTTTATTGTGTCGTTTTAGAGCAGATGGCCACTCTTGAGAATGTGATTGTTTCTAACGTTCCATAGACACAAAACCGCTCATACTAATTTATACTACTCTACTGTCATTGAAACGTAAGTATAACAAGTCTACAAGCCATTTTAAACTGTATTGTCATGTTGAACACCCAATATAAAGATCAAACACATTTATCTAAAATAGTCTGTAGCTTGTGCTTGGGATGCAAATACATGGCCGTGTAATGTGATTGAATTCGTTGCCGTCTACTCCGTATGAAAGGAAGATGTCGGCTGTATCTACGCCGTTTAATATCGTACGTGTTCACGGAATTAAACTACGGTCGCTGGAGAAATGTGAAAATTTTATCACTTAATTGCAGTATCGCATATTATTAAATGATAGCCAGACACTTCCCTAGTGGGTCAATATTGCCACTTTACAGTTAGTTCCGGAGTCCCAAGATAAGCTTGCAAAATTTACAGATATAACATTAGCCTGTGATAACCCACCATTGGGGCTTGTATCACACACGTCTAAATTACTTAGCTCATGTTATTACAAGTTACATAATCTTCTCCGTTAAATTCTATTGTAATTACAAACCGGTGTTCATTTAGATAGGAGTTTCAATATTTGTGATGAAATATCCATTTAGTGAATCAGACTATGTTAGCACGTTATTTGGAATTTATGTATTGATAAAAAATATTTTTAAATATTAGCTCGGGAAATATTTTTTAATTTAGACATTTCAGCCAAAACATCAATATGTATATGTACCACTATAAAAATATTAGCACTGCAGAGTCCAAATAGAACTGTTGGAAACGACTAGATATTGATATCAGTTAAACATTAATCATGATTCATGAACAAACTTTTGAAAATCTCTTTTTATTACATGTTTGTAACAGTCTATATAATCAAGCGTGATAGGTCGCTATACCGGTAAAAGAAATGATATCAGATCAAATAAAAAAGTTGTGACATTAAAAAATGATTTCCTAAATATGTATGTATATTTGCATTACGGAAAATATCTAATCTGATAGTTGAGGAA
>SMLS01076959.1:0-10001 GCA_004785975.1 Popillia japonica
CCAGTGCTTTTAAAGCGTTTTTTATGGCTTGAACATAGCGTTCAGCTTGCCCGTTAGACGCAGGATAGTAAGGAGCACTAGTGATATGCTTAATCCCATTATTCTTCAAAAAAACTTGAAATTCTGCTGATGAATTGCGTTCCATTGTCCGAAACTAGCGTTACCCCTAGTCCAAAACGTGCAAAACAATCTCTTAAATTTTCAATGGTATTACTACTCGTGATTGAATTTATGATATAAACCTACCCATTTTGAAAAAGAATCAACAATAACCAGAAAATATTTCCCGAAAGGTGGTCCCGCAAAGTCAATGTGAATCCTTTGCCAGACTCCTTTAGGATATTCCCAAGGGTGTATTGGAACATTTGATCTTTGATTCAGTTGTTGAGAACAACTCTCGCAATTTCTTGCTAAATTCTCGATATCAGAATCGATGCCTTACCAATACACATAGCTTCATGCTAATCCTTTCATTTTAACAAGTCCCAAGTGTCCTTGATGAGTTTATCCAGTACTCTTTGTCGTAGGCTTTCTGGAATTACTACTTAGTATGCATCCTTCTTCGACTGAAAATGCTTCTTGTCTAACCTTTGGCTCTTCTGTCCCCATTAAACTTCTTAGTAGTGAACATGTTTCAGGATCCTTCAAGGTTTCCTTTGCTATAATACATGGATCTACCGGAAATATAGAACAAAAGTCTGCGTTTCCATGGTTCCTGGTACTTCTGTATTTTATTTTGTAGGTGAATCCTTGTAAAAATATGGAATAATGTAGTAAGCGTGTTGCGCTAAGACATGTGGACTACAATCTGAAGCAAGAATACGTTCAAGTGGTTTATGGTCTGTAAACAATGTAAAGTCTCGCCCATATAAGTAGTCGAAAAATTTTCTTACCCCCCCAATAAATTGATAGTGCTTCTTTATCAATCTGTGAATACCTTGTTTCCGCTGTGGAAAGACTTCCCGAAACAAAAGCTATTGGCCTTTCTGATCCATCGGAAGTGTATGTGATAAAACTGCACCAAGTCCATGACTGGAAGCATCTGTCGCTAATACCTCAGAATAAACCAGAAAGGACAATTATGAGTCATCACGATTCCCGGAAGTGGAGAATGATGCCGGATGTACCCTCTAGAAAATATGGCCGTCTTTGTAATTGTTGTGCGTTAGAGGTTAGAGTATCAATGTTTGTAATAATTTGTCAGATAGTTAAAACCCTTTTTTAAATTTATTTTGAACTTTACGCGATAGCGGAATCTTTACGTAGATAATCTATTTGTTTTTTGACCATTTTTATTATTCAACGTTCGTGCGGACATCTGTTAAATAGACTTGGAACTTACTTTGCGTATGCGCGTATGATTAGAATCATAGAATTTTTTGGGACAAATACAGTGAAATTCGTGCCAAACATATTCAAGTCATGGCGGAGTCTATTCAAGGTCATCTAAATCATTACCTGAAAGAACAAAGGGTTTGACGTTTTTGTCCTTCTGGTTTATTCTGTGCTAATACTAGTGGTTTATTTGGATCATATAATATTAAAACTCGTGGAGAAGCAATTTCTACAAAAATACTTAAACTAATCAATCTGCAGTTAAGTATTTTTATATTTTATTATGTTATGTTATTAACTAGTTTCATATATAGTGCATGTAAATTTTGTTTGTAGGTTAGTTTGGTAATGACAGTTATATTGTTGAAACTGCAGTCACTTATTATGTGTTAATTTTGTGTCTAAATATAGGTGAAAATTACAAAGTAATCCAAGAGTATTATTTAATTTACTCATTTCATTTAAAAAATGAAGTAGTTGCAGAAAATAAAAACTTCAAATTAGCTGAAGTAAAAGATCTTTTGTTAACCGCTATTACAGATGAAACCTCACAAACGGGGACAAAATGTGTAGAATATGTTATTAAAGATGAAGGCAAAATATGCAAGTTAGATGGTTTAACAGATGATGTGGTGAAGCCATTTATTACTTCGTTTGGAAATAATGGCACAAGCGACAGTGAAATGGACAGTGATAGTGATTCTGTTGAAGAACTGTAGAATTATGTATTATTTGTATAATACAAATTTTATGTTAATATATTTGATGTACTACACATATGTATAATGCAAATAATAAAATTATTGTGCACTTATTTTTTTATAAATGTGTTGTACTTGATGTCATTGTAATTCATTATTTAAATTTACCGCCAAATTAGCTGTCAGGTTAATTTGCCTAGTGTGATGCGGATTTTACAATTTACTCACCTTAACAAAAAAAAAACAGAATATACCTAGTAACTAAAAGAAACTATTGACTTATTTTGGTTTAAACTCATGGATCTAACTAGGAGTTTAATGAGAACTTCTGTACACAAAAATCTAGTACGCACAGCTCCACTTTCCTGATTTGACTATAAAACAATTGCATCATATCCTTTTCTGAAACTACAACTGCAGCAACAAATAATTACACCAACATGTTTCGTTTGCATTTCGTTAATTAACACCTAGAGCTAACTAAACAAAAAAACGTTCGCACATGAACAACTAGTACTAAAACAAAGCCGGACATTTACAAGCCCAGATGTAAACTAAAGATAATCCCCTCATTCATGTCTATATCGAGAAAAAAGCAATTAAATAAAAACTTACGTCGGTGTGGCCGGCAGTGTCCAGAATATCGAAATAAACCATTTCGTTGTCTATAACGGTGTGAAAAGCGTAAACTTTTTCCAATGTCGGATCGTATTCCCCGATGTACCGCCGCGTGATGAATCGTACAACCATTGCTGAAAATCAATTTAATATATCGTTACATTTCCGTTTCGGCGAAATCCCTATTTTTAGATTTCAATAGCTTTGATAGGAAAACGAATATCGTTAACACCAGCAAACTATGTATTCAACACGCAATAGAATTATCTATGTATGTACATTACATAACTAGAATTTATCTTAAATTGTTGATTTCCAAATCTAATCTGGGAATATGAACTTTCCGTCACAGTTACTCAATTTATTTCGTTTTAGATTTACACGAAAATCCTTTTGAAACTCATTTTAAGCGTTAAGAACTTAACGAACTTGAAAGTTTCCATTTTCGGCGGAAGATTAAATAGGAAGTAAATATCCACTAAATATTTGCTTTTAAATTTATCAGTTGGCAAAGGCAAATTGAGATGGCAATTGCGTTTGAAGATATGTTTATCTGTGTATGCGTACATAGATTGAATCAGTAAGGAAAACTTCACTCACTTTTTCTGCTGTAGTGACGCTTTATTTTCCTTTTATTGTCAAAACTTTGGAGCTTTCAGATTTTGATTTATGCCGAGACCTATTTTGTGAATTTGGAGAAACAATCTCCAATCTGGTACAGTCAAGTTTTCATAGATTTTCAACATCCAGTCTGGTTTCTTCTGCAATTGGTTTTGAAGACAGATAATTGGTAGAGCAAGGTGGTGATCAGAAAGTGTGTTAGTGGTAGAAGGTTTCATACCAGTACTTTTGATATTGAATGAAAATAGATGATTCAGTGACTGGCATGCTGTTGTGTAACTACAGTTATTAAGAGCACCCCAACAACTGGGATAAAAACCATGCCAACAAGCTTCTCCTTGATATTTTTATCATGGGAAAGGCGTACCCAACTTTGGTATGGGCAGTGATATATTAATCACCAGGATCTCCCATGACAGACCCTACAAAGTCTTTTTGAACTGGGACGAGAAATGGTAAAGGAAGAAAACTGAGAACCCAAAAATGGTATACAGATGGGTCAAAAGCAAGGACTAATTCCGGTATTGGTGTCTATGAGGAAAACCAGGGTTACCCAATGTGTGAACCACTTGGGAGATACACCACGGTATTTCCAACGGAAATATGCCATACCAACCTATGCGTTGGAGAGTCTGTATCGCCAACGGCGATGGAAAACGATTTGCATTCTCTCTGACAGTCAGGCGACCTTAAAGACTCTAGCATCGTATCATATAGCCTCCAAGCTAGTATGGTATAGCAGGCAACGAAACTACAGACCAGCTGGCGCAGAAAGGTTCCCAAATGATATTGACCGGACTGACGCCAGGTCTAGGCATTAGAAAGAGTGAAGTAACCAACACCAATCAAATTGGAACCATGCACCTGGACAAAGACACAGCAAGCGGATGATGAAACGACCGTCAAAACAATTAACCGCTGACCTAGTTGTACTAAACAGGATTCAGCTGAGGATAGTAACGTATCTACTAACAGGACACGGCTGTCTAACAGGTCACCTGCATAAGATGGGGATCTACAAAGATAAACAACAAAGGTTTGCTATGCAAAGCGCATTGGAACCACCGCTGAAGAAAGATTTACCAAATAGGCTTCTAAACCTGATCAAGGGAACTAACCTATTTGAGTAAAACAAAATCAAGGTAGGAATAATGCAATAGTCCTTGCAGGCCGCAATGTTAAGGATGTTAAAATACCCTCCCAGGAACCTATTGGAAAGAGTGGCTAAATATTTTAGAAGGATTTGGCATGGTAGACAAAGATGTCAATCAGCGACTTAAAAAGACTTTTTAACTACTAAACTACTAAACGCCATTGTTTCTGCTATTGATGTAGGCTTTGAATCAATTGGAACCAGCATTGTTTATGAAAGCTGGATGAATATCTTTTCCTTTAACTAAACTGCAAACCAGTTACTTTTTATTTTGGTGGTGGTGATGCTAAGAAATTTAGGCAACAGATCCAGAATATGTGTAGCAAAATAATTTTTTGTTTCAGAGGATGGACTAGTTTGGACTGCATACAACAGTAACCGAGCCTAGACATCCACGACCATCTTTTTACTCGGTAGAAGATATAAATCCATACTTGATGTTTTACTCGCCATGCTATCCGCTTCTTCGAAAGGTTTCTAAAGACTTTGTACAATATTTGGCAACCTGACTGTCTAAAGTCTTTAAAAATCTTCTGAAGAAGCTGACACCATTATCAGTGAAACTTATTCATGCAGCAACACCTAGAAGATTTAATAAAAGCAAAAACAACGTTCAACCCTAAAATATTGTGAGCACTGGTAAAGGATCGATACGTGGGAGACCGTCAAACCTTTCTGGGAGAAGGAGACTATTCACCAGAAACTCAAGAAATCTAGAACCAGAATAGTAAACCAACTAACGTTTGCGTAATTTGATGGTTGTCTTACCAAAATTGCTAAGTGCCTTAGAGATCAATTTTTCATAAACTGTACCAGTGTATTATTAGGAAACGGACTCTTAATATTGATTAGGTGATGTTCAGAGAAGACTTACAGCCAAAGCAATATTGTAATTCTTGTATAGAAAAAGGCTCCTTAAGAAGATATACATACATCTTGGCAAAAAGGAGTTGGATAAATGGAATTACAATTAATTTATTAATAATTATTATATAATTAATAAGTGAAATAGAGTGGGGGGCATATGGTTTGATTGGTCACCACCTTATAGGATTGAAGGTACCATATTGATACCAAAAAACTAAGATAATTTTTGACAGATAATACGTCCATATAAATCAAAACCAAGATGGCTGCTATTTACAAAGTTTCTTTGCCATAGATTTCCACAATGACATTTTGGGCGTCTAAATTTAAATACGGTCATGCTAAAATAATTTACACGAAACAATATCTGGGATTGGTATTAAATGGTAACAGTAAATGACTGATGATGTCTTTAGAATTTTCTGAAGGAGCTGATAATATGATCAGTGAAATTTATCCATGCGGCAACACCTAGAAGATTTCAACGAAACTAATAACAATATTAAGTCGAAAATATGGAGGATCAATACGAAGAGAGATCTTCAAACCATTCACCATAAGCACAAGAAATCTAGAAGTTGAACTAATTTAAACCACAATAGCAAAGCAACTATTGCCAACCAAAGTAACATTTGCGGAATTTGATGATTAGGTCTGAACCTATTTACCAACATTGTCAAGTGTATCATTACTAAACGAACTCTACACGTTGATTAGGTGACGTTCAGAAAAGTGAGAAGACAGATAATGTAATAATTCTTCTAGCAGATGCTTCAGTTGCTTCGCTCCTGACAGGTTATAGCCACCATGTTGATACTAAAAAACTAAGATGATTTCAGACCTAACGTGCACATAAATCAAGACCAAAATGGATACCAATTGCAAAGATTTTTTTCCCTAGATTGCCACAATGATATTTTGTGTGTAGCTATATACAATTCGAAAAATGATTTTTCTCGAAAATACTGCACCAATCGCCATCTACGGACTATAAAAAAGGAAAATCTCTGGATATCGCGTTAATTTAGTTTCGAGTTACCTAAGACGCGGGAAAATCGTACTTGATAACGAGGAAATGGTAGAGTGTGGTTCAGGAGTTCGACAAGGATCGGTTTTAGGACCAACATAATGGAAGGTTTTGTATGACGCCGTGCTTGGACTGGAACTTACAGTGGATGCTAGACCCATAGGCTTCGCGGACGACTTAGCTCTGATCGTAGGTGCCAGTAATGAGAACAGGCTTATGAGTAACACAAATAAATGTCAACACAGGAAATCAACACTTGGATGGAGGAGCATCAGTTGACGCTTGCACCAGAAAAGTCGGGATGAGGATAGTACCAAAGAAAACCGTCAAGTACTTAGGCGTCATAATCAATGATAAGGGGAACTATGGACCACATATACGTACGGTAGTAGGCAGAGCCGAAAAAAAGCTGTTAAAATTACAACATTGGAGGGCCCAAGAGCAACTAAGAGAGTCATATTAGCTAGTGCCACACAAAACATATTGTTATATAGAGCACCTATATGGATTAAAGCACTAGAACGGAAGACATACGCAGAACAACTTGCTAGAGCTCAGAGAAATATGCTACTGCAAGTAGCATCTGCATACAGAACAGTGTCGCGCACGGCACTGCAGGTGATCACAGGGTTTATACCCATTGGTCTTCTAGCCCTAGAAAGAAACCACACCCATACGTATACAGGTGAAGTATGTAGTAGAGGCAGGCAAAACATCCTAAAAGACTGGCAGAAAAGATGGGAAAGGAAAACAGTTAAGGCGCAGTAGACTTGACGTTTGATTGCAAATATTGTCAAGAAAGAGGAGTCAACTACTACCTGACTCAGTTTCTCACTGCCCATGGGTGCTATAGACACTGTGCAAAACGGTTTGCAAAAGATATGTCAGACGAATGTATATATTGTGGAGCAACAGACACGGATGAACACACAATTTTTGAGTGTGACAGATGGAGGGATCACAGGGAAACAGCCTATAGATTGACTGGCCCACTGACATCGGATACAATAATAAATATCATGATAACCAGCAGGAAGAATTGGAGAGTGATAGACACCATGGTAACAGCTGTCATGAAGCAAGAAGAGAGGGAGGAGTTTGAAAGCCAGTCGAATAACTCTGGAAGATTGCAGTGTTGATATCTAGTGCCAACCCAAACCCCTTATCACCAACACCATCTGGTGGACGGAGGACGTAGGAAAAACTTGGCGAACAAACAAGGAAAGACAGCCCGAAGACAGCTTCGAATTAATTGTCCACTCAAGGTATTCACCAAAATTTTTTGCTCCAAATCTTAACTCAAAATTTACATTCCTAAACGCCCATTTTGCCAACCAAGATGTCATCTACTATTTGCACAAATTATTTTGAAACTTCTCTGTTAAAAGCACTTAACCTAAAACAGAAATAGATTTATCTCACTCTCAAACGATACCACTACTTTGGTCATCAATAAGTTTCGTTGTACTCCATACAACAATTAGATTCAATTAGGAACTACATATAAACTTTGGGATAACGCACCCGCTATTGAACACCGGAATTCCAAACAACTAACATTTAACGAACTAAATTAATACAGCTTGAACAATCTCCAACAACTTCCAATCAATATTCTCTCTAATTCGATTTTACTAGATGAAGATTTGCAAATCGGACGAACATAAATTGCAAATTAAATAAATTACATACCTGATTTCCCAACGCCAGCTTGACCCAAAACCATTACCTTCAAACTTTTCTGCTTCGGATATAGCCCCAACTTCACTAAAGACGATTTAGGCGAGGTTGCGTTCATCTCTGGTTAAATATCTGTAACTGAAAAAAACCGAACACGTTAAATATTTTTTCATAATGAACAATGTTAGACATTCTTAAATAAATCTCGGAATGAAATTCACACCGTGCGGTGTTATCGCTAAAAATAGAATTCATTCCTGAGGGGTATGTGAGAACTTGTTTAAATTCACGGCCAAGCACCACAACGCTATAAATTATGTAATTAAGTTCTTTTATCTTCGTCTAATCAATCTAGATTACAGTTACTTTGTGAAAATGATATTAGGGACAATATATGTTGATCTTAAGGTGGGTTCGTGTAAATATTGGCACTACAATCACGTTTCAGTGTAAATGTGTACAAATCTGAAATTGAACCGCCAAAAAGTTAATTTGCAGCAATAGATTAGCTATTACACTAAAGTAGAGACTGGAACAAGATGTTCAAATCTTGAATCTTTCTGTATGAGCTGCAGTTCATGTTTCTGTCGTAACTCGTCGCACCTATAATCTGACGTTTCACTGTGAACATAACCTATAACTAGTCAACGTTCCTCGAAACGCACATATGTACAAGACCATGCATAGCAGCATTAAAGCAAACTAACTACTAATTGTAGACAAAACGCGATCTTGGTAGTATCCCATAAATGCAAAATCGATTAAAAAGTTGCTCACTTAATTAAACTCTATAAAATGGATAAATGGAGTTGCAATTCATATCCTAATATAGATGGGAATGGAGAGTATATGCAATGACTGGTACCTCTTTACAAGTTTGTAGCGACCATGCTAATATCAAAAAACTAGGAAGACTTCTGAGTCAACACAAAATGACAAATTTTAAAAAAATCAATATGGTGCCGACATTAAATTCTTGCACTTAACAGATAAGACTATACACACATCATAATCATATATTGTTAATGATCCAGTGTTATATGCAAGACTTGTCAAGAATATCGAATTCATTGTAAAAATACGACAAAATCACAAAATACTTTGCTCAGCACCTCATTGCAGCCAACCAAGATTGAAAGAGCAGTTTTTTCAAAACTTTCAACTCTGGAAAACTTGAATCCCAATTCCAGGCAAGCAAAATATACAGTGGAATTTACATTTTTTCGTACAGTTAAGTCATCTACATACAGCTATACTCAATGAATTAGCCACCTTAGATGAAATGTTGCTATGAAAGGAAAGATGGCAGTGAGAACTGGCTAAATGTAGCCAAGAATTTTGGAACTATAGAATTCATAACCACACAGCAACAGTACAACTTAGTAAGTCCACCACTAATGCTCGCTTACAGAAAAAAATATGATTCTTTGCGAAATATTTTTTGCAGGTGCTGCTAATGGAATTTGTTCTATGCCAGATTCGAGCAAAAGAAAGAGATGACTGGTTATGGCCGATTTACAGCATTTAATGCTAATGTTAGTCGGCGAGTTACAGCCCTTAGATGTGTTCTTTATAGGGTCATTGAATGCATTTTACATCGGAAGTAATAATGAAAGTGACTAGTGGAGTGGCTAACGATGGTGAAAAATATTTGAACGTTAGAAGCTATGACCACACAGCCACTGAGAAGAAACGTCATCAACCAGAGACTTCAGTCAAAGTCTTTAGATGTATCTTTTATACAGCCATTTAATGCAATTTACCTCCAAACTGTTGAAAAAATCCTTCTGTTCCATTGCAGATAAATAGATTATTGGGCGAAGTATTTCTTCGCCCAACTATGCTATTTCTTCCTCAAGTCGAGTATTTATTACTGGGGAGGTAATAGTGAAAGTGAGTAGTGGAGTGGCTAAAGATGGTGAAAAATATTTGAAGTTAGAAGTCATAACCACACAGCCACTGATGTATCAATTCCTGCAGCTGACTTGCACCTTCATGA
>SMLS01076964.1:0-13964 GCA_004785975.1 Popillia japonica
TTAAATCGAATTCAACGAACATGCCACCAAATCCACTAAATATTAAAATTAATTACGTACTCGCATATTTAAAATTAACTCAAGAACCAAAGCAGTCTTAACATACCACGGTCATTTTTCATCAATTATTATTCCACGAGCTTTATTCAAATTACGGCGCTAATGAGCGCCATCTCGTAAGCATAAATAACGTATTGCACCTACTTCGGTCTCGTATGGGGTGTTATTAATAATGATTTATTACGTCGGATGTGAAGTCCATCTGCTTCTATGTAATTTTTTTCATCTTCCTTATGAAATATTTCGCATTACGATTGTTGATTGGTGGAGATTTTCTAAGTTTGTGACAAAAATGTAATCACTAGATGGAAAAGTGTGTCTTCGTAATGGATGTCAACAGAAGAAATTAATAACTTAATTTCGTCCCACTTAAAAGCTCAGACGTATACCTACATATTATACCACACAATTATACTTTATCACCACCTTAGATCTTCCAACAAAACCCATCACGCCATTGGAACCAATGTACAATCGAATAGGGATTATTTGACGATTGAGGCATTGACAAAGCATCGGACAATCGAACTTGAAACCATCACTGTCACCGAATATCACAGCGTGCCGTGAAACCGGTCAGGATCTAGGGTCCAGCTAAAGGCTGCGTCAGGAGCAGAAGGCCCCACTGATGGACGTGAACGGAGAACAATCAGATGCGGCCGGTTACGTCCAGCTTAATAGCCGGTAATAAATCTCCGTGTTGGTTTTTGTATAATATCGTCGTCATCCCTCTTTCACAAACGGCGCGTACACATTGTAGAAGAGGGGGTTGTTGAGGCAAGTCTACTGAACGATTTGTAATAGGAAAAGAATGCTTGTTGTGATAGCTTTCTTTATATTTCAAGAGGTATTCTCTTTTTTTTATATAATTTTAGACACAATTATCAGCCCAAAAATAGGATTTATCTTGGTATACTTGGAGCAGTGTTAAATAGCATTTCCTGCAAAGGTATTTAGTGAAAATGGAATTAAAGACTCCAATCCTCCTATATTGTGAATTTTTGACTACCACATCCTTAAAGATTTTGATTGCAATACTTTTCTTGCAAGAATTCCATTCCTCAACTTGTTTGGACTTAACTCTATCCAAATAGATAAGAACTACTGAAGGACGAGGGTAAAGTTCGGAAAGAAACAAATCAATAATAAGGAACAAAATCAAGTGATTTCAGGCCTAGATCCATGACTTTCTAAACTGGTTTAGGTTTTAGCTGCAGCGATTGCCAAAAGAAGGGGTTGGTTCAGCCTGGGTGAGGTTAAACTTGTCTCATTTTCTAAATTTTTCAACTGAAACTTTATGGCACGATTTCATATTCATTCAATTTTGGAAAGCTTGTTCATCAAGAGCGTCCATGACCCCTGTACATGCCTGTCCCACGACCATTTCAGTAGCAAAATGAGTCTCCTTGAGCAGCTCCTCCGTTTTAGGGGAGAGAATAAAAACAAGCGGGGCTAAATCTGGATTGTATGGTGGGTGTTCCAGCACAAAAATCCTTGCGGATGCTAAAAATTCGCGAGTAAAGATGGCTGAATTCGCTGGCGTATTTATGTGATGCATCAATCAAACAACTCAGGTTTTTCTAGTGCCGTTATATCTTCAGGACCTCAACATAGTGGGCAGCAGTTAGAGTTTGCCTCTTTAGCAACCAGTGTGTCAAAATGACGGCTTTGGATTCGAAAAATTGATCATCATGGCCTTCATCTTGGATTTGAACAGGGCTGTCCTAACCAAACTGTCGCACGATTCATACCGGTAACTTCCGTTAGGAGTCTAATCGAGCATCCTTCAATACTTGCTCAACTATTTCTAGAGAAGTGGTGGTGTGAACTTCACTTGGTCGACCAGAGCGCGGAGCCTCCTTCTTCTACAACTCATAGAATAACAATTCTGGCATGAAATTGTCGCCGTACACTTCTTTCAACGCTATGAACGTTTCAAGTCAATTCTTTCACTTAACGAAGAATTTCAACTTTAACTTAATTCCAAGTTCTTTCCCTTTCTTCCTCTCATTTCTCTTGTCTGATTAACCCATCTTCTCCTAAGCCTTCCCACTTCTACTAGGTCTAACAAGCTTTATTAGCACAAGAATATGGTAGATGCTCATTTCCTGAAATATTATTTGCAAGCAAGGGCAAAATGCAAATGCAGCAAGAATTGACTGTCTCTACTCATGTTATTATCCTGATTCCTAGCACCAATGTCAGAATGTTGACTGTTACCGGTTGGAAATTGTTTGATTGTCAAATCAAGACATTAATTTGTGCACTACTGTTTCTACGCCTTGAGCAGCAATATGCCACGTCTTTTAACACAACAAAATAAGATGTAGTTCATTTAATACGTCACCAGAAGTGTGGCAAAACATTATCGTTATTCTCATAGTAGATGTCTTCTTATTAGAAAACGAACGCAGGAAAAAGCAGAAAACCAGCAATAATGTGGAACTAAATCTTGAAAGTTTCGTGGGTTGGTAGAAAATATTGTTTTTTACAGTTTTTAAGTAAACCATTGCATTGTCGAAACTTAGATTTTTGAAGAAAAAAATGTTTAGAACAACCAGCTTTTAAATTTGCCAAAATATAGATTTCTCCCATTTCGTTTAAAGTGTTGATCGGTTGTTGACCTACAATTTTTTTAATTCCTAGAGTGCAGGAATGAATGAAGATATTAGTGTAACAATTCTGTTATTTTATTTCACCACTGTACAACCTTACACGCAATAAAAACCAGCATAGCAGTCAATGATTTTGACGTTGTGGTCAGTTCTGTCTTGTACACATCTGATTTGTGTGTTATCGTTGCGGTCAATCTGTGACCGTAACATTCATTGGGGGTATTGAATAGAGATGGGTATTCTTAGGGACATTGTGAGCGCAGTTATAGGGGGCGTAAAACGATGAGCTTTTGTAGTGGTACGATGTGAAAAGGGAAGGTGTTGGTAGTAAATAATATAGCGCAACTAAATTATGTTATTATGGACGGTATTATTGTTATTGCGACATAAGTTTTAGGGTGGATGCTGCTTTGTATAATCTGAAACTTAAATACGATCATTAATAATATTTTTTCCCACATTTAATTTTCAAAATTCCTCTGGTTAGAATGGAGAAAAAATTGACATTTGTATACATAAATTCCTTTTATACTTGTACACACTATCTTAATAATTACCTTATCGAAGATAAAATAACTACCATATCAGCTCGGCGAGTAAACAAATCCGATCTTCATGCGTGAAGAGGAACCGTATTAACCGTGCCAGGCTTGTTTGTGTTTACCGTCAGACGTCGCCTAATCCACCGAACGGTGGATAATTTATTTGACTCTCATAGCGATTATCAAGACATAAAATTATTTATCGAAACAACAGCGACCGTACACGCCGCAGAAGTAGCGCTTTTATCATGAAACTACCGGGGAAGGGTTTAGATTGGTTTGGTGACGGCTGGTCTAACACTGTGGAATCGTGGCGGTACCGAAGATACGTTAAACGAGGCTCTGTTTCTTTACAGTCCTTTGACGTTTCACGCCCGCCCTCAACGTTTGGGTGATATTTTAAAACGCACCCTCTAACCAGATGTCTAGTGGTGTATACCGGCAGTACCGTTGTTACCGTAACTAATATGATTCGTAATTAACTACGAAACTGTTAATAATAATTTTAAAAAGATAGAGTGCTAGAATTGAACTACACTACCCCACCTAAACATATAGAACTAACACAAACATCGGTTGTACTATAAATTTCCTTAATAGATTGTTTAAAAGGGTCCCGACTATGACCTCAGGTCAAACGCATAAATTTAATGACAGCTTCTCGAATATGCAAGGGGACGCCAACCAAAGCCATGTCGGAAATAACAGCAACGCAGGAAAGACGAGAAGAATAATGGACCGAATTCGAACCGGTTCTTAATTCTGTTAAAAAATTGAAATTAGAAAAAAAGAAACAACAACCGGTACAGTATCTATTCGGGAACTTTTTTCCTCCGGTGTATTTGATCGATGTTGGGGTATTATTTTCGATATGGTCCGCCGCGGGTGCGAGGGGTAACCATATTTTTTAGTGACATATCAAAGTTGTGTTGAGGTTTATCACGCCACTGTTAAAAACTGCCCACTATCGATCATTTTAATAGGTTGGGTTGTATGGTCCTGGTGGTGTATTAAATGGAATTAATTATAGCCTTCTATGCTTGAGTGTCTAGTTTTATTATAAGCAATGACGGTTGGAGTTTTGTACAGTTACAAGGAAGTCGAAAAAAAAATGATTAAATACGATGAAATCATCAGAAAACTTTTCTGTTTGATCGGGTTTCCCGTTCATGAAAAAGTAAATTAAGGAAATTAGCATGAACTACATCTTCTTTCCCTTGTGTGAAAAGTCGGGGTATAAAAGTGGTCAAATTATAAACACAGGAATACCAGCATTAATGTCTTTGACTTAGATACCTTGACTTGACTACCAATATCCGCTAATTGTTGCCAGTAACTGGTAACAGCCAAGATTATCACATTGGTGCCAGGATTCAGGATAATAGCAGAGCGCAGTGATTTCTTATGAATTTGCAACCACCCTTTCAGGAAATGAAGATTACCAGAGGTTTGAGTACTGGATGCAACTAAAGCTTATTAGACCTAGCAATATTGATTGATACTACATTTCAGAAATTCTTCAAACGAAATCAAAATTTAATGGAAACGTGCTGCTGAATTGTTAGATAGAATATAATACAAACTGAGATCTAAGAAAGCTCTGTCATGGTCTAGCATTCAAACTTAAAAAAATATCAACACATTTTGTATTTATCAGAACCTATGAACCACAAGAAGAGTATTTTGATATTATAAGCATTGATTTAGACATTTTGGACATTCAGGGTTTTACACGTTTATCAAGCAATCCTTGTTCCACCAAACATTGCTTCAAAATTTGTACATCAAGAACCGATGAACAGTTTAAACGAAATAGCAGATTTTGACAAATTTTAGAAAATTGAAATCTTAAAGCTTTCTCTGGTTGGTCTGAACTTTTCGTTCTTCAAAAATCAAAGTTTCAACAATGCCAATGGTTTACTAAATTACTGCAAAAAACAATAATTTGCTACCAGCCCACGAAACTTTCAAGATTTAGTCCAACATTGCTTGCTTTCTGCATTTTCTTGCGAGTGCTTTTATAGATGATCAAAGTTTTTATGGATTTAATTTCGCATTGGTTTCTTGCACAGAAAATTCAAGCTTTATTCAACTACTAAGACGGTTCCAAACAGGAATCCAGACGATCTCTTCCCAAATGAATTAATGAGTGCAACATTTTTTTTTGTTATGTCTTCACGTTTTGATCTTAAAATTTTGGAACAATGTGTGCAATTTCTTAAAGAATAAATAAGTACAATTTTGAAACAAATATTAGAAAGACGAGATGCTCGCTTATTTTCGAATAAGTTTTGATATTATCCTGCAAAAATGTTGGATCATTGAAAGCCAATGTTCAGGCGGCCTGATATCAGTATCACAACACAGATTCTGCAAGATATCATATTCTGTTGTTTGCTAATACATATAACTGTTACATCCAGTCTCATTTCCAAAATCAGATGGGGGCTGGGGCACGTAAGTGCTGTTTTTCTCAATTAAATAAAACCACCTTTCCAAATTTCAATATCGAGTCACCACTCTGTAAAGCTTAATTACGTCATACTGATGTTTAAATGTCATAGTGACACGATATCTTTTAGTTGAGTGTAGGCTTTCACGACCGTAATCCATAGTAGGTATGTTTTTTCGGGTCTTGTCGCGTGGGTAACTATTCACTGTCTTGACGTTTCGCTGATTGTGCTATCAGCTTCTTCAGAAGTTTTCTAAAGACTGAAGAAGCTGATAGCACAATCAGCGAAACGTTAAGACAGTGAATAGTTACCCACGCGACAAGACCCGAAAAAACATACCTACTACGATATCTTTTATTAAATCGAATATTCTGAATAACAAAACTGGGCTCCCCCCCGTATTTTTTGCGATGAGTGCAGTTCTCACAAAAGTTAGATATCCATAAAGATTAAGGGAAATAAAAAATCATAAGACTTAGGAATAATTAATATAGAATTTTACAGAAAAAGTATTAACTCGGGTGGTGGAGAAATATTTAGACGTAAATCCTTTTCATGTTAGTTTGGCAAACTATAAGAGATGCCGTCCAACTATCATATTCTCTTACTTAATAATAATAATAATAATAATGCTATTTTATTTCATAATACATAAACAAGTATGAAACACGTCACTAATAACAAAAGAAAAGCAGAATACAGAGTGATTGAATTCTAACACACTGCAGTCTGTTAGAATTAGTATTTACTTAAGTGGAATGTTGAAAAAATCATTAATGTTGTATAAGCACTTTTCCATTAAAATTTTCCTTATTTCATTCTTGAAGGTTTTTATCGGAATGTCTTTATATTTTCTTGGAATATGGTTATAGAATTTTAATATTTGTATAATTGTTCCTTTGTATATTTATACATCATTGTGTCAGTCAGTTTAAGGAAATGAGTATCTACTGTCTTTTTCTTGTGTTAAAAGTAGTTGCACACCAACGCAGGAAAACAAAACTAAGCAGACCTGTCATGCAAACTCAATTGTGCACACAACTTCTTGCATATCTTCAGTGTTTTGTATTTAACCCTAACCTTCACTCTAATATATCATAAAATTGATGACGGTCACTAAATTTGTGTGTATTCGTTTAGTTCGCGAACTTGCCAAAGCGTGTCTCTTCTATTACCTTTCTAATTAGTTATACAGTCAATATTGGTGTGATTAGTTGTGCACGATTGTTGGATTTAGGACGTGATATTTTCAGATAAGTGATAGGTATACTTTCTTGTTATACTATGGGTGCCTTTTGTATTTTTTCGTAAGAATTATTGAGGTTATGTGTAGTACAGTGCCTACTTTATATAGAGCTGCAAAGAAAAATTGAAAAAATTATGAATGGTGAAGATAATCACCAAGACCCATTCCAAGATAGTGGAAGTGATTGGGAAGAAGACAATCTAGAGGTACAAGATTCCGACGGCAGTGATTTCGATAATAGTGATGCAGATGGTGATTACGATCAGTTACTTTGACGGACTCAAATATGCAGATGATGACGCTGTTAATGAAAAAGATGCTTCAATGCAAGACACTGACAACTGATAGACCAACACAAGTTGAATCGAGTGGAGGACGGGCAAGAGTTTTTGAGGCGGTACGACCTCCTTCGAGATGAATTTCTCTGCCCCATCGTTACTGGAGATCAAACCTGGGTATCACACTACACGCCTGAAACCAAAAGACAGTCTCAACAGTGGCGTCACGCCTTTTCATCCTCCTCCAAAAAGTTCAAAACCTCAATTTCAGCCAAGAAAATCATGGCATCCGTGTTTTGGAACTGTCAAGGCATAATTTTAATCGACTATCTGCCTCAAGGGGAGACCATCAATTCTGCAAGATTCTGTGAGACCCTAAAAGTATTGCGGAGGGTGATTCAGAGCAAGAGGAGAGGCATTCTGACAAAAGGAGTCTGCAGGACAATGCCAGACTACACACCGCCAACGTCACGAAGGAACTGTTCGCCCTAAATGGGATGTCCTGAACCATCCCGCGGATTCCCCTGATCTAGCACCTTTAGATTACTATCTATTTACCTCCCTGAAGCTTCACATGGGTGGAAAGAAGTTTTCAACTGACGAGGAGGTAAAGAAGGAGGTGGAGAAGTGGACGAAGGGGTTGGCGGGAAAGTACTTCGAGGAAGGCATCAAAAAATTGATACCCCGCTACACCATCTGCATAGAGAGAAATGGCGATTATGTTGAAAAATAGCTTGTATTACGTACTAAAGTGTCACGTAATTTTTTTGTTGAAATAAAAAATTTTAAACTCTACAAAAATTCAGTACACTTACTTTCTGGAAATGCCTGGTAGATAAGCTAATTAAGGCTACATTTTGATAAGATGGGAACAAAAATTGGCACCCACATTTTGCCTACAATATATAGTGTTCATTTATTCATAAACTGATG
The DNA here is from genome assembly GCA_004785975.1 of Popillia japonica. NCBI lineage: Eukaryota > Metazoa > Arthropoda > Insecta > Coleoptera > Scarabaeidae > Popillia > Popillia japonica. The sequence continues at coordinate 8,128 of SMLS01076964.1, forward strand.
TTGTCGGTGCGGATGTACTGTGATATTAAACGTAAAGTGAATTTGAAATCAACACATCTGTCAAATGTGGACGTTTAAATCTGTTTGCCGATTTGTAAAGGAAGGATCAGTACTGTAAATCAGTGATAATGAAGCATAATTGTACTCTTTATTATCGTAACATACCTATTATCAGATCCATGTACAAAAAAAATTAGGTTCTTCACAAATTTCATTTGACGCAAACACATTCAGTTCACGTAAGGTCTAAAATTAAGAAAAACAATCTCTCCCAGGAATGTTAGGTCCAGAATTGAAGATAATAACGTCAAGAACACGATCCCAGCATCAGTTTCCAGAAAAAATCTCAAATTACTTTAAATATTGCGAAAGCATCTTCAAAAAGCAGAACGTGAAAGAATCCGATTTAATGTACCAAAATTTACCAGTAGAGGTTCTTAAATACGGGAAGCACGAATATCTTCTTCATTTTACAATCCAAAAACAGGTTTTGATTTTGTTGTAAAGTTTTTTTGGCACTTAGATTCCAATTCGCGTTTGTTTCTGTAACCCCGTTGAAACTCCACCAATGGGACGTGGAGTTTTGTGAAAAAGTTGAACGATGTTGCAACAAAAAAGAAGCATTCTCGTTCCAAACGTCGAAGCAGTCACCACGTTCGAATTCGCTCCGATTCGTATAAAAAAGTGAAATAAAAACTTAACTTTGAAAAATAATAGTGGTAACATAACCTGAAAAAAATCAGACGTCAAGTTGGTTTACTTAACCTACACCTATTAAAAGTGTTTACGAGAATAGAAATTTAATTTTTACATCATAAATTCTACATTTACCGATTGAAACTATCCAGAATTCCTGATTTCCGAGAAAAAGACCCTTATCCAGAAAATTCCAAGATATCCAGGCACCCGTAACGACAAAGATCCATCCAACCGATTCCAGATCCGAGGAAACCCACTACCTGAATTCCCGAGACACACAACTACCGCTTTCGAAGAATTAAGGTTAGTTAATGAAGGTTACATAAGGGCCAAATCGAAAGATTGTTCTAATAACATAACTATCCATTTTTAAAATTTTTATCCTTTGTGAACTGAATTTTATAATACTGATCCTGAGAAAACTTAAGTCACTTATAATTTTTTATGTTTAATCTAATATTGACCTACGAAGTTAATTTTAGTTTATTTTGTGTTCGCGTTTAATTACCTGAGTAATAAAAGAGTCAACGAACTGATTTAATTTTAATTGCTCGAGCGCCATCTATTAAATATTAGTTAAAATTACCAGAATCTTATTGTTTTCTCTCAATTTTAAATTGAAGTGTTGGTTTTATTTTATTATATTAAATGATAGTAGTTTTTTTTTGAGAAAAAATTCAACAAAATAAATGTTTAGTAATCGTTTATTAATTTGAAACAATAAAGTTTTTACAGTTGTTACCTTTTAATTAGGAATTTTATTTTTTTTGTGTGTTTGTTGATGAGATTGAGTCGTAATACGAGCCTTCCCACCTGAGAGATTTAAGAGTTTCCAAAATTAGTCTTAAATTAAAGAGAAATAAGTAATTTTAGTACTGATCAACGGGCTTACTTTGTGTCGGTGGCTACTAAAAAGACAATTCAAACATTATAGTGCATAATAAAGATGGTGACTATTAATATCTAATTTAAAAACAATTTGCCATGAGCGCTATTAAAAGAATTACTTACTTGGAAACCGCAGTCGTATGGCGGCGCAAAACAAAAATTAAATATAATTCTTCGAGAAAATTAAATCAATCCATACCTTAACGCTATAATACTACGCATGATACATATTTATTACGGGAGCCTACTAAACTGTCATTTACTACTATTCAATTTGAATAACCCGTTAAGAATACCCGCTGAAATTAATTTTCGCGTTTAATTTAAGCAACCGAAACACTCGTGGAGATGTGATACACGATTCGACACGATTCTAAATACCCATAATAATTTAATAACTTGCATTAACTCCGTGACGTAAAGTAGCAGTTTGAATGGAATTTATATGGAGCCCCTGGACATTATTATTGATAGTCATTATACTCTCTCTTCGAGAAAAAATTCCCCGAGATGTTAAAACCTGACGCAGAATCGCCAGCTCGCAAAAATATATCTTACATACACGTAAGAAGAGTAATCATTGATTTTAAACTTGAGCCGTTTTGTATTATTATAAAGCTCCCTAGGTTGAGACTTTCCTACAAAATGATATAGCGTAAAATTTCCCGCCACAACCTTTAATCTTCTGTAATAATCCTGCGTTTAAAATTGATTTTTACTTTACAGTTCATATCGGCGTCCATTATCAAGAGAGAAAGGGAAGGTTGAAAAGGAAGAGAGAGGGAGAGAGAGAGCGGTTACAGCGTTAGAACTGCAAGAACGTGACCGGTTGCAATATGTATGTATGTAGGTTCGATATGAAAATGGAAAAATTGTTACACTTCATGTCGGATAATGAATACGAAAATTGCACATCTCACGGCTTAAAATTACGAAACGTAACAGCGAATTTAACAAACTATGTTTAAAAGTCGTTAAAATCGCGTATACATGTTGTGGGAGAGAATTCAATTTAAATTTTTCCGTAGTATTCAGTAATCTGCGCCTACGTTGGGAAGTAACTTTTCTTACCTTACACGAATCCCCGATAAAATAATTAAATGATACTGCCGTCTGATGTTTTATCCGTGTTGAGGAAATCGAACTCTTATTTGTACAAGTTAGGCATTACTTGTAGGTCGTTTAAAATGTTAGCGTTACTATACGGTACATTTTTGTGGTTATCGGTAATATCTGAGAGTTCAATTTTATCGAATAGGATCTTCCATCTTCATGTATGTAGTATGTAGTACGTAATTATAGTTGTCACTTGCCCTTTCGCGTCTTTATGAGATTGTGGATTCAATCTTCAATATCACTGATTTACATACTAAGTACATCTGTAAAGTAGGTGTTTGGATTTATTTATTTTAACCAAACAGAAGATTGATAGATAACACAGGTCTTCGACTAAAAAACTGCATAGGATGTCTCAACAAATTTTTTTGGTTTTTGTCCTCCCAAAAAAACAGGAAAAATATTCTAATTTCTACCACATCACATAGGTTTTTATGCCTTTTGGAGTATTTATGTTAATTAGTAATAAACTATGTGTTTTTTTTAAATTTAATAATTGATAAAAAAAACTTAAATTGAAAAAATTAGTTAACTATTCTTTGTTATCACTTCCGGAGGGAGAGGGGGAGGCGGTACATTTTTGTTAAGAAGTTACATTACCTCCTCAGGAAGAATCAAACTAAGATTTTTCTTTAGACGAAGATGAAAGGCCTCAACTATTTTTTCAAAATAAGTTCAATGGTCTAGTAAGAGATTTAGGTCTTTAAAAAGATGCAGCCGAACTGTTTCCAGATTAAAAAATAAAAACCCTTTATCAGCTGGAACCTCAGTATCATGGTGCAGACACCGAGAAAAAGAATTTAACCAGTTGTTCACAAAAGAAAGAAATTTAGTTTTTTGCAATGATGTGGAAGGACTTATGCATTGCTTTGATATACAGTATGACTCATCTGAATGGCGCCTATTCATTGATTCATCCAAAACTAATCTTAAAATAGTATTATTGCACTTCCGATGGGACATTCTATGCTTATGAAAGGAAACGATTTGGCTATTATCCTGGAGACAATCAAATATCAGGACCATCAATGGATGGTTCGTGGGGACTTCAAAATACTCGATGCTTTTGGGTCAGCAGACAGGTTATACTAAATACCTATGCTTCGTATGCTTGTGGGATAGTAGAGCCGGAGAACAGCATTGGACTAAAAGTGAGTGGCCACCCCGAGAAACTTGAACCTGGAGAGAAAAATGTTATCAATACTACTTTAGTACCACCAGAAAAGGTCTTGTTGCCCTCTCTCCATATCAAATTGGAGTTGATGAAACAATTTGTAAAATCGCTGCAAAAGGATGGGGACTGCTTTAAATATCTGTGTACAAAATTCCCAAAGCTGTCAGAAACAAAGTTGAAAGAGGGAGTTTTCACTGACCCCGACATAAGAAAGCTTTTAACCGACACCCTCTTTATGGAAAGTATGAATGAGAAGGAAAAAGAATCTTGGGTATCGTTCAAGGATGTAGTGTGAAAGTTTTTGGGAAATACTACAGATCTTGACTACAAACCCATTGTTCAGCGGATGCTAGCAGCATACTAAGCTCAAGGCTGCAAGATGAGCTTGAAGGTCCATTTTTTACACTCCCACCATATACCACTTTCCTGAAAACCTGGGAGCTTATAGTGAAGAACAGGCGGAGCGGTTTCACCAGGATGTCCGTGTAATCGAGGGACGGTACCAAGGAAGATGGGATGCCACTATGCTTGGAGACTACTGTTGGATGTTTAAGCGGGAAATTAAAGACGAAAATCGGAAAAGGATTCGACGAAGTATCAAGGAAAAGAAGAAAATGTTTCATAAAAAACATGATTAAGTATAATATTGTTGATCTTTTTTATTCAGACGACCTGGTCTAGCTTTATCTTTTTTTTAAGATGAAAAGAAGTAGCTCATATGCTTGTTGAGCCTACAGAAACCTGTTAGTATATCTGCAATTACTGTTGCTGAGTTTTGCTACATTCATCCAAAAGGTCTTCTGTGATTTTGGACATATATTCTTTAATGGATTTCTTAGCGCATCTCTGTCATGGGTAGCTCTTCCAATATTCTAAAAACAACCAAGCAATAAAAGAAAGCATTCACGTTTATATAATTAGAATTGAATTTCCTAAAGCGCACTTAATAATATTTTTTGGTCCAATCAGTACAAATTTCTTGTACTTTTGTTTCTCTCAGCCAACTAAGTATGAAACTGACCAAGCAACAGAGACATTTTTCTTTGAAGAACGTGTTCTGCTCAACAACGCACTATTATCAATGCCGAAATAAGTCCACTAAGCACTTTTGCACACACTAAGAGCAAGCTTCTTAGAAGGAAGATGGATCCATTGCAGCTCTTCCTGAGGTATGTAGTTCCTCATCAACCTTCTTCATCATAATTAAAGATTACTTTGGATTAAAGGGGATCGATCATAAATTTATTGCCTCTCCTTACTACAGTTTATTTGTTATTCTCAAGTAATACTTAGGCTTCCGACGAAGCCCAGTATCCTCTTCGGGGCTATAGCTCTAACAGCAGCCGGTTCCATATGTACGTTCTCGAGGTAGTGATGCCTCGTGGTTGGTCAAAATAAAACTGTAATTGTGCTGTGAGATTCTTGTTGTTTAGGTTCAGCATAGGTTTTGCCTTAGTTGGCTGAACTTTTTTCGAGCGAGGTATGTTCTTTAGTCTCTCTCATTATTGAATGGGTTTTACTTAGATCACAAAATGATTGTTGACATCAAACCGTGTATTACAGGGGAACCTTGGTGATATTTCAGTTTTCATTAACCAATTCACCTAGTTCTTTTAGGAGTTTGAGACCGCTGCGATTTTTCAGAACGTTTACAAATTTTCAGCGATGCAGTGAGGCAGTGCGCAACTTTCTCGTACTGCAGTTACTTTTCTGTGAGGAAATCTTCAATTATTAATTCCAATTCACTGGGTGTGCAAATCAACAGCAATCTAATGGTTTGGCATTATCTCCAAGCAAAGCAGCTAGAGGATTAAAGTACACCGCACTTGGTTTAATATGAGGTGTTCGTCTCACTTTATAGATAACGTCGTTAATTCGCTACAGGTCTTTCCTAAGTTTTTCACATTTTGTTGCTAGTTTGCGCATTTGGTAACCTTCTCTTTTCACGTTTGCCTTATAG
>SMLS01076965.1:0-14083 GCA_004785975.1 Popillia japonica
TTAAATCGAATTCAACGAACATGCCACCAAATCCACTAAATATTAAAATTAATTACGTACTCGCATATTTAAAATTAACTCAAGAACCAAAGCAGTCTTAGCATGCCACGGTCATTTTTCATCAATTATTATTCCACGAGCTTTATTCAAATTACGGCGCTAATGAGCGCCATCTCGTAAGCATAAATAACGTATTGCACCTAATTCGGTCTCGTATGGGGTGTTATTAATAATGATTTATTACGTCGGATGTGAAGTCCATCTGCTTCTATGTAATTTTTTTCATCTTCCTTATGAAATATTTCGCATTACGATTGTTGATTGGTGGAGATTTTCTAAGTTTGTGACAAAAATGTAATCACTAGATGGAAAAGTGTGTCTTCGTAATGGATGTCAACAGAAGAAATTAATAACTTAATTTCGTCCCACTTAAAAGCTCAGACGTATACCTACATATTATACCACACAATTATACTTTATCACCACCTTAGATCTTCCAACAAAACCCATCACGCCATTGGAACCAATGTACAATCGAATAGGGATTATTTGACGATTGAGGCATTGACAAAGCATCGGACAATCGAACTTGAAACCATCACTGTCGCCGAATATCACAGCGTGCCGTGAAACCGGTCAGGATCTAGGGTCCAGCTAAAGGCTGCGTCAGGAGCAGAAGGCCCCACTGATGGACGTGAACGGAGAACAATCAGATGCGGCCGGTTACGTCCAGCTTAATAGCCGGTAATAAATCTCCGTGTTGGTTTTTGTATAATATCGTCGTCATCCCTCTTTCACAAACGGCGCGTACACATTGTAGAAGAGGGGGTTGTTGAGGCAAGTCTACTGAACGATTTGTAATAGGAAAAGAATGCTTGTTGTGATAGCTTTCTTTATATTTCAAGAGGTATTCTCTTTTTTTTATATAATTTTAGACACAATTATCAGCCCAAAAATAGGATTTATCTTGGTATACTTGGAGCAGTGTTAAATAGCATTGCCTGCAAAGGTATTTAGTGAAAATGGAATTAAGGACTCCAATCCTCCTATATTGTGCATTTTTGACTACCACATCCTTAAAGATTTTGATTGCAATACTTTTCTTGCAAGAATTCCATTCCTCAACTTGTTTGGACTTAACTCTATCCAAATAGATAAGAACTATTGAAGGACGAGGGTAAAGTTCGCATAAGGAACAAAATCAAGTGATTTCAGGCCTAGATCCATGACTTTCTAAACTGGTTTAGGTTTTAGCTGCAGCGATTGCCAAAAGAAGGGGTTGGTTCAGCCTGGGTGAGGTTAAACTTGTCTCATTTTCTAAATTTTTCAACTGAAACTTTATGGCACGATTTCATATTCATTCAATTTTGGAAAGCTTGTTCATCAAGAGCATCCATGACCCCTGTACATGCCTGTCCCACGACCATTTAAGTAGGAAAATGAGTCTCCTTGACCAGCTCCTCCGTTTTAGGGGAGAGAATAAAAACAAGCGGGGCTAAATCTGGGTTGTATGGTGGGTGTTCCAGCACAAAAATCCCTGCGGATGCTAAAAATTCGCGAGGAAAGATTGCTGAATTCGCATATTCGCGTATTTATGTGATGCATCATCAAATTTTTGTAGATCTACAACTCAGGTTTTTCTAGTGCCGTAATATCTTCAGGACCTCAATATAGTGGGCAGCAGTTAGAGTTTGCCTCTTTAGCAACCAGTGTGTCAAAATGACGGCTTTGGATTCGAAAAATTGATAATCGTGGCCTTCATCTTGGATTTGAACAGGGTTTTGGCTGCCCTAACCAAAATGTCCCACGATTCATACCGGTAACTTCTGTTAGGAGTCTAATTGAGCATCCTTCAATACTTGCTCAACTTTTTCTAGACAGGTGGTGGTGCGAACTTCACTTGGGCGACCAGAGCGCGGAGCGTCCTTCTTGTACCACTCATAGAATAACAATTCTGGCATGAAATTGACGCCGTACACTTCTTTCAACGCTATGAACGTTTCAATTCAATTCTTTCACTTAACGAAAAATTTCAACGTTAACTTAATTGTTAGACCTCGTGCTAGGTCTTCTTCTTCTTCTCTTATCCTCATACCTTTTCAGGGGTCGGATGAGGGTGCCGTTTCTTCTACCCACTTTTTCCACTTTTTTCTGTCTCTTGCCATTGCTTTCATTTCTTCCAAGTTCTTTCCCTTTCTTCCTCTCATTTCTCTTGTCTGATCAACCCATCTTCTCCTAAGCCTTCCCACTTCTACTAGGTCTAACAAGCTTTATTAACACAAGAATATGGTAGATGCTCATTTCCTGAAATATTATTTGCAAGCAAGGGCAAAATGCAAATGCAGCAAGAATTGACTGTCTCTACTCATGTTATTATCCTGATTCCTAGCACCAATGTCAGAATGTTGACTGTTACCGGTTGGAAATTGTTTGATTGTCAAATCAAGACATTAATTTGTGCACTACTGTTTCTACGCCTTGAGCAGCAATATGCCACGTCTTTTAACACAACAAAATAAGATGTAGATCATTTCATACGTCACCAGAAGTGTGGCAAAACATTATCGTTATTCTCATAGTAGATGTCTTCTTATTAGAAAACGAACGCAGGAAAAAGCAGAAAACCAGCAATAATGTGGAACTAAATCTTGAAAGTTTCGTGGGTTGGTAGAAAATATTGTTTTTTACAGTTTTTAAGTAAACCATTGCATTGTCGAAACTTAGATTTTTGAAGAAAAAAATGTTTAGAACAACCAGCTTTTAAATTTGCCAAAATATAGATTTCTCCCATTTCGTTTAAAGTGTTGATCGGTTGTTGACCTACAAATTTTTTAATTCCTAGAGTGCAGGAATGAATGAAGATATTAGTGTAACAATTCTATTTTATTTCACCACTGTACAACCTCACACGCAATAAAAACCAGCATAGCAGTCAATGATTTTGACGTTGTGGTCAGTTCTGTCTTGTACACATCTGATTTGTGTGTTATCGTTGCGGTCAATCTGTGACCGTAACATTCATTGGGGGTATTGAATAGAGATGGGTATTCTTAGGGACATTGTGAGCGCAGTTATAGGGGGCGTAAAACGATGAGCTTTTGTAGTGGTACGATGTGAAAAGGGAAGGTGTTGGTAGTAAATAATATAGCGCAACTAAATTATGTTATTATGGACGGTATTATTGTTATTGCGACATAAGTTTTAGGGTGGATGCTGCTTTGTATAATCTGAAACTTAAATACGATCATTAATAATATTTTTTCCCACATTTAATTTTCAAAATTCCTCTGGTTAGAATGGAGAAAAAATTGACATTTGTATACATAAATTCCTTTTATACTTGTACACACTATCTTAATAATTACCTTATCGAAGATAAAATAACTACCATATCAGCTCGGCGAGTAAACAAATCCGATCTTCATGCGTGAAGAGGAACCGTATTAACCGTGCCAGGCTTGTTTGTGTTTACCGTCAGACGTCGCCTAATCCACCGAACGGTGGATAATTTATTTGACTCTCATAGCGATTATCAAGACATAAAATTATTTATCGAAACAACAGCGACCGTACACGCCGCAGAAGTAGCGCTTTTATCATGAAACTACCGGGGAAGGGTTTAGATTGGTTTGGTGACGGCTGGTCTAACACTGTGGAATCGTGGCGGTACCGAAGATACGTTAAACGAGGCTCTGTTTCTTTACAGTCCTTTGACGTTTCACGCCCGCCCTCAACGTTTGGGTGATATTTTAAAACGCACCCTCCAACCAGATGTCTAGTGGTGTATACCGGCAGTACCGTTGTTACCGTAACTAATATGATTCGTAATTAACTACGAAACTGTTAATAATAATTTTAAAAAGATAGAGTGCTAGAATTGAACTACACTACCCCACCTAAACATATAGAACTAACACAAACATCGGTTGTACTATAAATTTCCTTAATAGATTGTTTAAAAGGGTCCCGACTATGACCTCAGGTCAAACGCATAAATTTAATGACAGCTTCTCGAATATGCAAGGGGACGCCAACCAAAGCCATGTCGGAAATAACAGCAACGCAGGAAAGACGAGAAGAATAATGGACCGAATTCGAACCGGTTCTTAATTCTGTTAAAAAATTGAAATTAGAAAAAAAGAAACAACAACCGGTACAGTATCTATTCGGGAACTTTTTTCCTCCGGTGTATTTGATCGATGTTGGGGTATTATTTTCGATATGGTCCGCCGCGGGTGCGAGGGGTAACCATATTTTTTAGTTACATATCAAAGTTGTGTTGAGGTTTATCACGCCACTGTTAAAAACTGCCCACTATCGATCATTTTAATAGGTTGGGTTGTATGGTCCTGGTGGTGTATTAAATGGAATTAATTATAGCCTTCTATGCTTGAGTGTCTAGTTTTATTATAAGCAATGACGGTTGGAGTTTTGTACAGTTACAAGGAAGTAGAAAAAAAATGATTGAATACGATGAAATCACCAGAAAACTTTTGTGGTTGATTGGGTTTCCCGTTCATGAAAAAGTAAATTAAGGAAATTAGCATGAACTACGTCTTCTTTCCCTTGTGTGAAAAGTCGGGGTATAAAAGTGGTCAAATTATAGACACAGGAATACCAGCATTAATGTCTTTGACTTAGATGCCTTGACTTGACTACCAATATCCGCTAATTGTTGCCAGTAACTGGTAACAGCCAAGATTATCACATTGGTGCCAGGATTCAGGATAATAGCAGAGCGCAGTGATTTCTTATGAATTTGCAACCACCCTTTCAGGAAATGAAGATTACCAGAGGTTTGAGTACTGGATGCAACTAAAGCTTATTAGACCTAGCAATATTGATTGATACTACATTTCAGAAATTCTTCAAACGAAATCAAAATTTAATGGAAACGTGCTGCTGAATTGTTAGAAAGAATATAATACAAACTGAGATCTAAGAAAGCTCTGTCATGGTCTAGCATTCAGACTTAAAAAAATATCAACACATTTTGTATTTATCAGAACCTATGAACCACAAGAAGAGTATTTTGAAATTATAAGCATTGATTTAGACATTTTGGCCATTCAGGGTTTTACACGTTTATCAAGCAATCCTTGTTCCACCAAACATTGCTTCAAAATTTGTACATCAAGAACCGATGAACAGTTTAAACGAAATGGCAGATTTTGACAAATTTTAGAAAATTGAAATCTCAAAGCTTTCTCTGGTTGGTCTGAACTTTTCTTTCTTCAAAAATGCCAATGGTTTACTAAATTACTGTAAAAAACAATAATTTGCTACCAGCCCACGAAACTTTCAAGATTTAGTCCAACATTGCTTGCTTTCTGCATTTTCTTGCGAGTGCTTTCATAGATGATCAAAGTTTTTATGGATTTAATTTCGCATTGGTTTCTTGCACAGAAAATTCAAGCTTTATTCAACTACTAAGTCGGTTCCAAACAGGAATCCAGACGATCTCTTCCCAAATGAATTAATGAGTGCAACATTTTTTTTTGTTATGTCTTCACGTTTTGACCTTAAAATTTTGGAACAATGTGTGCAATTTCTTAAAGAATAAATAAGTACAATTTTGAAACAAATATTAGAAAGACGAGATTCTCGCTTATTTTCGAATAAGTTTTGATATTATCCTGCAAAAATGTTGGATCATTGAAAGCCAATGTTCAGGCGGCCTGATATCACTATCACAACACAGATTCTGCAAGATATCATGTTCTGTTGTTTGCTAATACATATAACTGTTACATCCAGTCTCATTTCCAAAATCAGATGGGGGCTGGGGCACGTAAGTGCTGTTTTTCTCAATTAAATAAAACCACCTTTCCAAATTTCAATATCGAGTCACCACTCTGTAAAGCTTAATTACGTCATACTGATGTTTAAATGTCATAGTGACACGATATCTTTTAGTTGAGTGTAGGCTTTCACGACCGTAATCCATAGTAGGTATGTTTTTTCGGGTCTTGTCGCGTGGGTAACTATTCACTGTCTTGACGTTTCGCTGATTGTGCTATCAGCTTCTTCAGAAGTTTTCTAAAGACTGAAGAAGCTGATAGCACAATCAGCGAAACGTTAAGACAGTGAATAGTTACCCACGCGACAAGACCCGAAAAAACATACCTACTACGATATCTTTTATTAAATCGAATATTCTGAATAACAAAACTGGGCTCCCCCCGTATTTTTTGCGATGAGTGCAGTTCTCACAAAAGTTAGATATCCATAAAGATTAAGGGAAATAAAAAATCATAAGACTTAGGAATAATTAATATAGAATTTTACAGAAAAAGTATTAACTCGGGTGGTGGAGAAATATTTAGACGTAAATCCTTTTCATGTTAGTTTGGCAAACTATAAGAGATGCCGTCCAACTATCATATTCTCTTACTTAATAATAATAATAATAATAATGCTATTTTATTTCATAATACATAAACAAGTATGAAACACGTCACTAATAACAAAAGAAAAGCAGAATACAGAGTGATTGAATTCTAACACACTGCAGTCTGTTAGAATTAGTATTTACTTAAGTGGAATGTTGAAAAAATCATTAATGTTGTATAAGCACTTTTCCATTAAAATTTTCCTTATTTCATTCTTGAAGGTTTTTATCGGAATGTCTTTATATTTTCTTGGAATATGGTTATAGAATTTTAATATTTGTATAATTGTTCCTTTGTATATTTATACATCATTGTGTCAGTCAGTTTAAGGAAATGAGTATCTACTGTCTTTTTCTTGTGTTAAAAGTAGTTGCACGCCAACGCAGGAAAACAAAACTAAGCAGACCTGTCATGCAAACTCAATTGTGCACACAACTTCTTGCATATCTTCAGTGTTTTGTATTTAACCCTAACCTTCACTCTAATATATCATAAAATTGATGACGGTCACTAAATTTGTGTGTATTCGTTTAGTTCGCGAACATTCCAAAGCGTGTCTCTTCTGTTACCTTTCTAATTAGTTATACAGTCAATATTGGTGTGATTAGTTGTGCACGATTGTTGGATTTAGGACGTGATATTTTCAGATAAGTGATAGGTATACTTTCTTGTTATACTATGGGTGCCTTTTGTATTTTTTCGTAAGAATTATTGAGGTTATGTGTAGTACAGTGCCTACTTTATATAGAGCTGCAAAGAAAAATTGAAAAAATTATGAATGGTGAAGATAATCACCAAGACCCATTCCAAGATAGTGGAAGCGATTGGGAAGAAGACAATCTAGAGGTACAAGATTCCGACGGCAGTGATTTCGATAATAGTGATGCAGATGGTGATTACGATCAGTTACTTTGACGGACTCAAATATGCAGATGACGCTGTTAATGAAAAAGATGCTTCAATGCAAGACACTGACAACTGATAGAGCAACACAAGTTGAATCGAGTGGAGGACGGGCAAGAGTTTTTGAGGCGTTACGACCTCCTTCGAGATGAATTTTTCTGCCCCATCGTTACTGGAGATCAAACCTGGGTATCACACTACACGCCTGAAACCAAAAGACAGTCTCAACAGTGGCGTCACGCCTTTTCATCCTCCTCCAAAAAGTTCAAAACCTCAATTTCAGCCAAGAAAATCATGACATCCGTGTTTTGGAACTGTCAAGGCATAATTTTAATCGACTATCTGCCTCAAGGGGAGACCATCAATTCTGCAAGATTCTGTGAGACCCTAAAAGTATTGCGGAGGGTGATTCAGAGCAAGAGGAGAGGCATTCTGACAAAAGGAGTCTGCAGGACAATGCCAGACTACACACCGCCAACGTCACGAAGGAACTGTTCGCCCTAAATGGGATGTCCTGAACCATCCCGCGGATTCCCCTGATCTAGCACCTTTAGATTACTATCTATTTACCTCCCTGAAGCTTCACATGGGTGGAAAGAAGTTCTCAACTGACGAGGAGGTAAAGAAGGAGGTGGAGAAGTGGACGAAGGGGTTGGCGGGAAAGTACTTCGAGGAAGGCATCAAAAAATTGATACCCCGCTACACCATCTGCATAGAGAGAAATGGCGATTATGTTGAAAAATAGCTTGTATTACGTACTAAAGTGTCACGTAATTTTTTTGTTGAAATAAAGAATTTTAAACTCTACAAAAATTCAGTACACTTACTTTCTGGAAATGCCTGGTACATAAGCTAATTAAGGCTACATTTTGATAAGATGGGAACAAAAATTGGCACCCACATTTTGCCTACAATGTATAGTGTTCATTTATTCATAAACTGATGTTGTCGGTGCGGATGTACTGTGATATTAAACGTAAAGTGAATTTGAAATCAACACATCTGTCAAATGTGGACGTTTAAATCTGTTTGCCGATTTGTAAAGGAAGGATCAGTACTGTAAATCAGTGATAATGAAGCATAATTGTACTCTTTATTATCGTAACATACCTATTATCAGATCCATGTACAAAAAAAATTAGGTTCTTCACAAATTTCATTTGACGCAAACACATTCAGTTCACGTAAGGTCTAAAATTAAGAAAAACAATCTCTCCCAGGAATGTTAGGTCCAGAATTGAAGATAATAACGTCAAGAACACGATCCCAGCATCAGTTTCCAGAAAAAATCTCAAATTACTTTAAATATTGCGAAAGCATCTTCAAAAAGCAGAACGTGAAAGAATCCGATTTAATGTACCAAAATTTACCAGTTCTTAAATACGGGAAGCACGAATATCTTCTTCATTTTACAATCCAAAAACAGGTTTTGATTTTGTTGTAAAGTTTTTTGGCACTTAGATTCCAATTCGCGTTTGTTTCTGTAACCCCGTTGAAATTCCACCAATGGGACGTGGAGTTTTGTGAAAATGTTGAACGATGTAGCAACAAAAAAGAAGCATTCTCGTTCCAAACGTCGAAGCAGTCACCACGTTCGAATTTTCTCCGATTCGTATAAAAAAGTGAAATAAAAACTTAACTTTGAAAAATAATAGTGGTAACATAACCTGAAAAAAATCAGACGTCAAGTTGGTTTACTTAACCTACACCTATTAAAAGTGTTTACGAGAATAGAAATTTAATTTTTACATCATAAATTCTACATTTACCGATTGAAACTATCCAGAATTCCTGATTTCCGAGAAAAAGACCCTTATCCAGAAAATTCCAAGATATCCAGGCACCCGTAACGACAAAGATCCATCCAACCGATTCCAGATCCGAGGAAGCCCACTACCTGAATTCCCGAGACACACAACTACCGCTATCGAAGAATTAAGGTTAGTTAATGAAGGTTACATAAGGGCCAAATCGAAAGATTGTTCTAATAACATAACTATCCATTTTTAAAATTTTTATCCTTTGTGAACTGAATTTTATAATACTGATCCTGAGAAAACTTAAGTCACTTATAATTTTTTATGTTTAATCTAATATTGACCTACGAAGTTAATTTCAGTTTATTTTGTGTTCGCGTTTACTTACCTGAGTAATAAAAGAGTCAACGAACTGATTTAATTTTAATTGCTCGAGCGCCATCTATTAAATATTAGTTAAAATTACCAGAATCTTATTGTTTTCTCTCAATTTTAAATTGAAGTGTTGGTTTTATTTTATTATATTAAATGATAGTAGTTTTTTTTTGAGAAAAAATTCAACAAAATAAATGTTTAGTAATCAATCGTTTATTAATTTGAAACAATAAAGTTTTTACAGTTGTTACCTTTTAATTAGGAATTTTATTTTTTTTGTGTGTTTGTTGATGAGATTGAGTCGTAATACGAGCCTTCCCACCTGAGAGATTTAAGAGTTTCCAAAATTAGTCTTAAATTAAAGAGAAATAAGTAATTTTAGTACTGATCAACGGGCTTACTTTGTGTCGGTGGCTACTAAAAAGACAATTCAAACATTATAGTGCATAATAAAGATGGTGACTATTAATATCTAATTTAAAAACAATTTGCCATGAGCGCTATTAAAAGAATTACTTACTTGGAAACCGCAGTCGTATGGCGGCGCAAAACAAAAATTAAATATAATTCTTCGAGAAAATTAAATCAATCCATACCTTAACGCTATAATACTACGCATGATACATATTTATTACGGGAGCCTACTAAACTGTCATTTACTACTATTCAATTTGAATAACCCGTTAAGAATACCCGCTGAAATTAATTTTCGCGTTTAATTTAAGCAACCGAAACACTCGTGGAGATGTGATACACGATTCGACACGATTCTAAATACCCATAATAATTTAATAACTTGCATTAACTCCGTGACGTAAAGTAGCAGTTTGAATGGAATTTATATGGAGCCCCTGGACATTATTATTGATAGTCATTATACTCTCTCTTCGAGAAAAAATTCCCCGAGATGTTAAAACCTGACGCAGAATCGCCAGCTCGCAAAAATATATCTTACATACACGTAAGAAGAGTAATCATTGATTTTAAACTTGAGCCGTTTTGTATTATTATAAAGCTCCCTAGGTTGAGACTTTCCTACAAAATGATATAGCGTAAAATTTCCCGCCACAACCTTTAATCTTCTGTAATAATCCTGCGTTTAAAATTGATTTTTACTTTACAGTTCATATCGGCGTCCATTATCAAGAGAGAAAGGGAAGGTTGAAAAGGAAGAGAGAGGGAGAGAGAGAGCGGTTACAGCGTTAGAACTGCAAGAACGTGACCGGTTGCAATATGTATGTATGTAGGTTCGATATGAAAATGGAAAAATTGTTACACTTCATGTCGGATAATGAATACGAAAATTGCACATCTCACGGCTTAAAATTACGAAACGTAACAGCGAATTTAACAAACTATGTTTAAAAGTCGTTAAAATCGCGTATACATGTTGTGGGAGAGAATTCAATTTAAATTTTTCCGTAGTATTCAGTAATCTGCGCCTACGTTGGGAAGTAACTTTTCTTACCTTACACGAATCCCCGATAAAATAATTAAATGATACTGCCGTCTGATGTTTTATCCGTGTTGAGGAAATCGAACTCTTATTTGTACAAGTTAGGCATTACTTGTAGGTCGTTTAAAATGTTAGCGTTACTATACGGTACATTTTTGTGGTTATCGGTAATATCTGAGAGTTCAATTTTATCGAATAGGATCTTCCATCTTCATGTATGTAGTATGTAGTACGTAATTATAGTTGTCACTTGCCCTTTCGCGTCTTTATGAGATTGTGGATTCAATCTTCAATATCACTGATTTACATACTAAGTACATCTGTAAAGTAGGTGTTTGGATTTATTTATTTTAACCAAACAGAAGATTGATAGATAACACAGGTCTTCGACTAAAAAACTGCATAGGATGTCTCAACAAATTTTTTTGGTTTTTGTCCTCCCAAAAAAACAGGAAAAATATTCTAATTTCTACCACATCACATAGGTTTTTATGCCTTTTGGAGTATTTATGTTAATTAGTAATAAACTATGTGTTTTTTTTAAATTTAATAATTGATAAAAAAAACTTAAATTGAAAAAATTAGTTAACTATTCTTTGTTATCACTTCCGGAGGGAGAGGGGGAGGCGGTACATTTTTGTTAAGAAGTTACATTACCTCCTCAGGAAGAATCAAACTAAGATTTTTCTTTAGACGAAGATGAAAGGCCTCAACTATTTTTTCAAAATAAGTTCAATGGTCTAGTAAGAGATTTAGGTCTTTAAAAAGATGCAGCCGAACTGTTTCCAGATTAAAAAATAAAAACCCTTTATCAGCTGGAACCTCAGTATCATGGTGCAGACACCGAGAAAAAGAATTTAACCAGTTGTTCACAAAAGAAAGAAATTTAGTTTTTTGCAATGATGTGGAAGGACTTATGCATTGCTTTGATATACAGTATGACTCATCTGAATGGCGCCTATTCATTGATTCATCCAAAACTAATCTTAAAATAGTATTATTGCACTTCCGATGGGACATTCTATGCTTATGAAAGGAAACGATTTGGCTATTATCCTGGAGACAATCAAATATCAGGACCATCAATGGATGGTTCGTGGGGACTTCAAAATACTCGATGCTTTTGGGTCAGCAGACAGGTTATACTAAATACCTATGCTTCGTATGCTTGTGGGATAGTAGAGCCGGAGAACAGCATTGGACTAAAAGTGAGTGGCCACCCCGAGAAACTTGAACCTGGAGAGAAAAATGTTATCAATACTACTTTAGTACCACCAGAAAAGGTCTTGTTGCCCTCTCTCCATATCAAATTGGAGTTGATGAAACAATTTGTAAAATCGCTGCAAAAGGATGGGGACTGCTTTAAATATCTGTGTACAAAATTCCCAAAGCTGTCAGAAACAAAGTTGAAAGAGGGAGTTTTCACTGACCCCGACATAAGAAAGCTTTTAACCGACACCCTCTTTATGGAAAGTATGAATGAGAAGGAAAAAGAATCTTGGGTATCGTTCAAGGATGTAGTGTGAAAGTTTTTGGGAAATACTACAGATCTTGACTACAAACCCATTGTTCAGCGGATGCTAGCAGCATACTAAGCTCAAGGCTGCAAGATGAGCTTGAAGGTCCATTTTTTACACTCCCACCATATACCACTTTCCTGAAAACCTGGGAGCTTATAGTGAAGAACAGGCGGAGCGGTTTCACCAGGATGTCCGTGTAATCGAGGGACGGTACCAAGGAAGATGGGATGCCACTATGCTTGGAGACTACTGTTGGATGTTTAAGCGGGAAATTAAAGACGAAAATCGGAAAAGGATTCGACGAAGTATCAAGGAAAAGAAGAAAATGTTTCATAAAAAACATGATTAAGTATAATATTGTTGATTTTTTAAATTCAGACGACCTGGTCTAGCTTTATCTTTTTTTTAAGATGAAAAGAAGTAGCTCATATGCTTGTTGAGCCTACAGAAACCTGTTAGTATATCTGCAATTACTGTTAGAGTTTTGCTACATTCATCCAAAAGGTCTTCTGTGATTTTGGACATATATTCTTTAATGGATTTCTTAGCGCATCTCTGTCATGGGTAGCTCTTCCAATATTCTAAAAACAATCAAGCAATAAAAGAAAGCATTCACGTTTATATAATTAGAATTGAATTTCCTAAAGCGCACTTAATAATATTTTTTGGTCCAATCAGTACAAATTTCTTGTACTTTTGTTTCTCTCAGCCAACTAGGTATGAAAATGACCAAGCAACAGAGACATTTTTCTTTGAAGAACGTGTTCTGATCAACAACTCAATATTATCAATGCCGAAACAAGTCCACTAAGCACTTGTGTACACACTAAAAGCAAGCCTCTTAGTGATCAGAAGGAAGATGGATCTATTGCAGCTCTTCCTAAAGTATGTAGTTCGTCATCGTCCTTTTTCGTCATAATTAACGATTACTTTGGATTAAAATGGATAGATCATTATTTATTTCCTCTCCTTACTGCAGTTTATTTTTTATTCTCAAGTAATTCTCAAGCTTCTGACGAAGCCCAGTATCCTCTTCGGGGCTATAGCCGGTTCCATATGTACGTTCTCGAGGTGGTGATGCCTTGTGGTTGGTCAAAATCAAACCGTAATTGTGCTGTGAGATTCTTATTGTTTAGGTCCAGCATAGGTTTCGCCTTAGTTGGCTGAACTTTTTTCGAGCGAGGTATGTTCTTTAGTCTCTCTCATTATTGAATGGGTTTTACTTAGATAACAAAATGATTGTTGACATCAAACCGTGTATTACAGGGGAACCTTGGTGATATTTCAGTTTTCATTAACCAATTCACCTAGTTCTTTTAGGAGTTTGAGACCGCTGCGATTTTTCAGAACGTTTACAAATTTTCAGCGATGCAGTGAGGCAGTGCGCAACTTTCTCGTACTGCAGTTACTTTTCTGTGAGGAAATCTTCAATTATTAATTCCAATTCACTGGGTGTGCAAATCAACAGCAATCTAATGGTTTGGCATTATCTCCAAGCAAAGCAGCTAGAGGATTAAAGTACACCGCACTTGGTTTAATATGAGGTGTTCGTCTCACTTTATAGATAACGTCGTTAATTCGCTACAGGTCTTTCCTAAGTTTTTCACATTTTGTTGTGGGTTATGCAGCTAAACTAGTTTGCGCATTTGGTAACCTTCTCTTTTCACGTTTGCCTTATAG
>SMLS01076976.1:0-17760 GCA_004785975.1 Popillia japonica
TAACTTACCAACACTTATACAATGCGAGCAACAAAGATTGAGCGTGCCAAGAATGTGGTGAAACATAGGCGTAGGAATAATCGACATAACCTTTCATTGTTATATACGTAGATAGACAAAATGACAGATTAATACACTACTTGACAGCAACTTCAAACGCATTATGGGTAAAGGTCTAATTAGAAGGTAGCTTTGATCAAATTAGAAACAAATATAGAACTAGCACGCTTCAATCTTTGTTGCTCGGACTCTATTTGGCGAACCACCTGATCTCGCATAATAAGATCAGGTGAAGGTATAATCTTCAAAATATCTAAAATGAGCTTCTTTATTATATCGCCAATTTATCGAACTATATGCTAATACAAATAAGTTGCAGCTTTTATCGTTATCTTTGTCCATATATATGTTTTTGGAAGTTTTTGCTCAAAATGTGTTGCATGGATTAATGTATTCTTTTTTTTTGACCTCTGAAATAGTAGAAATGCTAGAGTAGTTCTAGCATCTCTAGACCAGTAGTACTTTGCCAACATGCTTGCATTCCACTTGCCTCAAAGTCTTCTTCTTGAGGGGATAGGGATATCTTGGTGAAATCTTACTTTAAGTTCATGCAAAATTGCTTTTAAATTTTTAGGGCAAGTGCAGAAAATGCGCTTTAAGAGATATGTTACACCTTGTGGCGGTCTACCGTGGATATGAGAAACATTAATTATCAAAATTCTTGTCTTCATCGTTGATGGCATCTTTGACAGATTAATTATCATTTTTGAAGAAACAAAATAGCGAATAGATCGAACACTTTGAACTCTAATGATTGTTTTCAGAATGTGCTGGATGTCATGAAGAATTGAAAGAAGGACAAGCATTGGTCGCTTTAGAACGGCAATGGCATATTTGGTGCTTTAAATGTGGTACTTGCGGTACGGTGCTACATGGGGAATATATGGGCCGCGATGGTGTTCCATATTGCGAGAGAGATTACCAAAAACAATTTGGTGTAAAATGCGCTTACTGCAGTCGTTTCATCAGCGGTAAAGTATTACAGGTAAGTTGATTTTTAACGCATTCAAGATTCGTAAAATTAGCTTGTAGTTAAAAAAACTCCCCGCACGTGCCTTGCAACTGCGATACCGACCCCATATTTTATGACTCCCCTCTTTTAGGCCGGCGACAATCATCATTTCCACCCCACGTGCGCCAGATGTACGAAGTGCGGCGACCCTTTCGGCGATGGCGAAGAAATGTACTTACAGGGTGGCGCCATCTGGCATCCGAGATGCGGTCCCGGCCCGACCGAAAACGGTCAAATACTAAACGGTACTGCCGAAAACGGCCACTGCACCGATACAGATACATCCGCTAGGGAATTCGACAGGATGTCTTGTTCCGGTGTTAGTGAAATGCAGGTATTTCCGGAAGACGAATTCCAAAATTACAATTTTTTTTTTGTCATTTTCTCCCCTTTCTCTCACAGAGCCATTTCTCAAGTAATACTATTCACTCTCATAAATCACATTTTTTTGAGCTTGTTACTATAATTATGTTTATTTTGTTTGTTTTTTTTTTTCTTTGAAATAATGATAGTGGTTTGATTTGATGTTCCCTTGTTTTTGATTTAATTTTTTTATTTCTCTTCCTTTATTGTTGTCGTATTTAATAAACGTTATGATTTGTTTTTGTAATTTTCGTTTGCATGTAAATTTTTGCAGTTTTCCATGCGTTCGCGAACACCTAGCTTGACCGGTTCTCTATATAGCCCTACCAGCATGTCTAGAAAGGTTTGTTTTTATTATATTCTTTCCGTTATTTAATTTGATTATTTTACGTACAAAATTACTTATTTCTGTATACTTTTGTTTTATTACTGTAATACGATTAAGGATGTTTAGAATGTTTTGATTTCTAAACAACGTGCGATCTTCTATTGAAGAACATATAAAGAACATTTTAAGTGTAATTCAAGGAGATTTTGGGTGATATTTAGGAAAAAGTATCGATTAGAGTTAATCTGTTCCAGTTTAACAAAACGATATTGGTATGGTTACTGAATATTTTTAGTTTAGGTTGGTTTTGATGTCACCTTGTTGATTAATCGGACACAAGATCCATTGCCAAAAACCAGGTGATTTCGTTAATGCCTGAAACGTCATGTTACAGGCGATAGTGAAGATTGTCTACAATACCGTCATTAGCAACACAAACGGAATGCTCACAAAAAAGGGCAACTTAATGATGGTTATGTTGAACCAAATTTGCAAACTTAATCTTGTTGAAAAAATTTTATTTCAAGTAAATCTTTTCCAGTAAAATCAAGTTTGCAAAATGTTGTTCAGACAAAAGCAGAAAAACTGATTGAATTGCCAGAAAAATGTCTATGATTTACGAGATTTTCATGAGTCACCCAGTCGATATTTTTCTTACAATAGATTGAATCTAACGAATAGTACTAAGGATGGTGTTGACTCTGACTCTCACCATCACAATGAGACTTTCAGCGATTTTGGGATTAAACAGTATTAGAATAATTTGACAATTCATTCACATTTAACAGAAGCAAAGACTCAGTAATTAACGTTCCTCAATTACTTGAAAAAGGATATTCTCGAGGTTATGTTGCCAAATATCTTAAACTTGTACAGGGAAGTATGTGAAAATATTGTAACGATATCGAGAAACAGGTACCCCAAGATAAACAGGTGCAGGTTGGCAGAGGAATATTACTATTACAGGTAATGACTGCAAGAACTTCAAAATCGGCCACGAGCTGATGTGAATTTGAAGAGGACGCCTAAACTGATAAAGTCATCATTGGAATCCTGTTATGTTAAGCCATGAGTTTGAGTTTCTTCTGTGTTTGGCAAATGCATGAAACCGTTTATTTTGGTGACAGATATATAATTCTGAACAGACCTTAATTGAAGGATGGGGCAACATTCCCGAGTATGATTTCTTCACATATTTCTGAAATATGTGAAAGGAGCCCAATCAGAATCATTCTCTTCTAGGACACCATCACCTCTGGAAATAATTTGTTGAACATTTAACCGACCGGAGTTGACCAGAAAGTTATTTAATGTGTACGTGCTTATTCTTTTTAAAGAAGAATTTCGGAACATCAACGTCTTGCTTATAAAAATAAACAATTTTTATTTTAAACAAATCGTTTTGATGTATTGACCCATCTTTAAAACCGTAAATAATCTATACATTGAAATTGCTGCCTACATGCTGGCTTTTGAAAATTCACAATACTGAATAAATCAAAATAAATGTGTTCAATGCATGAATAATATTTTAACCCATTTCAGCAATACAGTTACCATACCAACGCATCATCACCCGGTTTAATGTTAAGGGAATATAGTAAATCAGCGAATCTAGGGGATGATATTTCTAGAATATACACATATAGTTACCTAACAGAAGAACCAACGCAAGGATATCTACGCCGACCCATAGATCCATACGATAAAGCCCCTACTTCGCCGCATTTTCATAGACCTACCTGTAAGTTAATTTTCAAGGCTCAAAATATAATTTCTATCATTACGATGATGCGATTTCAGCGCAAAATTCCATACGTAGTAGTTTCGGTGCTAGTAAAAGACCCGGTTCTAAATCAGGTATGAAGGTGCTAGTAGATTCTATAAGGAGCGAAACGCCGCGACCGAAATCGCCGCATATGAATAACGAGGAACCGATCGAATTGGCGCATTTTCCAGCAGCTAAACCGCCGAAACCCGGAGAGAAACCAAAGATAGAAAGGGACGATTTTCCTGCACCGCCATATCCTTATACAGATCCAGGTAATTATTAATATTATTATGTATGTATTATTAAATGACTCATAAATTTACTTAAATTAGAACGCCGAAAGCGATGGTCAGATTCGTATAAAGGAGTACCAAATTCGGATGAGGAGGATGTAGTCGACGGCGAAACTGATTCGAAGGATGTAAAAGATGAACAGTTAAAAAAGGAGGAAGCCGAATTGACCAAGATATCATCCGGCATGGGTAAAGTGTTCCTTAAAGAAGTCAAGGAGAGGGAAAAGATTAAACAATGGAAGGCTGCTAATTTAGATCCTAGAAATGCATCAAGGTTATATTATTTGCTTACGCTGTAATACGGTTGTATACATATCTGAGTTTTAGAACTCCTAGCGCTAGCAAAGAACCACATTATAGACTTCGGTACGAATCACCGGTTGGTGCCAGCCCATCTAGGAACTTGGATCATCCTAAACCGTTCGAGGAAGATGACTTCGACAGGTCGTACAGCTGTCGCTCTTCATTAGGAAGATCCATCGGTCAAACACCAAGTTATAATGGTAAGTATATCTGATTCTGTGGCGGGCGTTAGACTAATACGTTTAATTCACACTGACCAATACGATAACATTTGAGTATATTATATCTTGTTTAACGAAATTAACTTGAAATAACGTGGTATTACATAATAATACGTTATTATTATTGTTAGCGATATCTATGATTTTCTAGAACGATTGGCATTTATGTAGACAAAAAGGTGAGGAGCATGCGAGATGTAAACGGTGCATGAAGTTAAAATTTTATGCACACGTAGATTTTATTTACCAAATTATTTTTCTTTAAAGAATAAATTGATTTTAACAAGTAAAAATCTGTGTGTGCATGAATTTTACAGTTGATGTTGATTCATAATAAAATTAACAAACAAAACTTGATGTTTATCGTAAAACTTTCGACTAGTGAAGGAATATGTTTAATAAATCCTTAAAAATGTACATAGTACATATTGCAATTTTTAAAGTCAAAATAGGGAAAATTGAAGCATAAATACATAGACTGTTTTTAGCCGACCAATCTACTTTAATCGTGTGTACATAGTTGGGAATATATGTAATTGTGTTCGTTAAGACATACCTACATTGAATATTGTACTTTACATGTTTGAATTACGATTTATGTGTACATATGTTTAGTTAGAGAGTATAAAATATTAATAGATTGTCGAAGCACACTTTGGAAATCAGTTTGTTGAACATTTCGATTTATTTTAAAAACAGTTTACAATTTAGTCATTTAATTTGATCAGTACGAAACAAAATGCTGCTAATTATAAAGACAAGAGTTTTGCGTCATGAATAATTTATAATAAAGTGTGCTAATGCTGCTTATGAACCACGAAAATTAGCAAAACGTGGGGCAGAGATGTTTTTAAAGAAATTTGGAGTACCATTCAAATACTTACACTCTGTCCCCACAAGACTGTCCGTTGGATTCTGCGAAATCCTGAAGTACTAAAATAAAAACAAGACTAACTAGAGATTCTATATCAAATATTACTACGCTATTACCCAGTAAGGAATCTAGTCACCATTATTATGTAATATTGCCTAGCAACGGGGGATGGGATTCGCATCTGGAGATTGAGCTGACCATTGCAATTTCCCGATGCCACGTTGTACACCTCCGACTACAATGTTTAGGGTTGTTATCTTCTGGCAGAATTCAATGATATACAACTTTCCAGCATTTGGTAGCAAACATTTTTGGTCTATTTTAACCATTCGATCTGCTGTTAGATTCTCTGTAAGGAGGTGAAACTGTTCCAAACTCCTTTCAAACATCCCCAAACGTGAATTTTAATAGGGTTTGTAGTAGTGCGCTGAAGCATTCGCCGTTCTAAATGTTGGATTTTTTTTAAACATCTCAACACATTGTTCTGCTGTCTTGTCTTGACTGTTTGTTGTAAACCGTGTCTTTTCTCGATTAGGCAGGTCATCGACTATTTTGGTTTCTTTATATCTTTTCACCCATTTTCGCATCAAATCTGCAGACATGTAAATAACGTCCGCCCGCTTTCAAAGTCATTTTCGACCTCTTCGGATGCGTATATAGAAATACCCCATAAAAATACCGCTTCAAATCGCTTCGCATAGATTGCACCCTATATACCTTCCCGGTATTCTAATCAATTGTTCTTCTGAGAAATCGATTGGATGCTCTTATGGGACAGAGTGTACCATTGAACCAAACATTGAAAGCAGGGTGAAACCGTATACGATTACCCCCCTTTTGCCCTAATTACAACTTTTATCCTTTTGGGATAGTTGCTACAAGTTTAAAACAGATTTTCGGAGAAATAGACTCTTATTCCTGCAAAATTCGTTTTCTAAGCGCCAATTTAGGTATCTGTTGGTGTTGTCGGGCTCTTTCATTTAGAATATGCCACAAATTTTTAATGGGTGGGAGGTCTGTCGACGGGCAATCGGACAATATCCGCGAACCACTTAACAATTTGGCGATTTCTGCCACAAGGAACGTTGTCTTGTTAAAAGTAGTATCTTTCGTCAATAATCTCATCGCACACATGCACTATGTGACGTCATACACCCCTAAATCATAATGGATCTTCCATCATTCTTATAGTAACGATAACACATTGTGGCTTGTTCTTCTTACTTTCTCTCAACCGAACGTATCGACCATTAGGCATATTGGAAATTAAATTGTTGTGTTCGGACATATGAAACGCACAGAATACATCATTATCAATGAATGACGAATACTAAACCAACAAAGTAACTTCGATCTATATTCAATTTGTCTGACCACATCATGATAGTTCAATTTTCTTTTTTTTTCGGTAAATATCTGTGCCTGTTGGAACTGTTTTATGATATTCTACAGCCCACACCGAGAACACCCACTGCGATAATCCTTGCTTGTAGAATCAAACAGGCCTCCGATATTTGGGGTTTCCGTGGCATAATTTCACTTCTTGTTATTATAAAATGACAGAAATGTATGAAATAAATTGTTTTTCAAAATCAAGTTATATCTCTACGCGATACTGCAGCTAAGGTAAAAATTAGATCGAACACGCCAAGCTTCGCTGATGAGGCAAGGTTAAAGACGACATCACGTGATCCGAGGCCAGTGTTGGATCTAGTTTCATTGTACATTCATTAGCAGGGCGATTCCAACAATAGACCCTGAGCCCCTATTATAGACATTTTTTGTTTGTTTATGAAGTAAAGGTTTCTCGAAATAGCAATTTGAACTCCTATATTCAGATGTAATACGCAAATATTCAATACAGTTTTCTTAGAAAGTGTTAATAATATTCGAATATTTGTTGGGGTAATTATAACATTTGGGGGTAACTGAAGGAGTATTTGATCCTACCTTTGGTCCAAATTATTTTATTGGATTGTTTGGTTTATTAACACTTGAGAGTAATCTAGACACTGTCAAATAAGAGCACAATCGACTATACTAACAACTGGGAATGATAGTCGAATATGCCGAATCTATTACGGCGCCTGTCACATAAGGCCGCCAACCTTTTTTTATTTTTTGAACTAATTTTTTTTCGTTTAGCATTCTTTTTTCTAAAGAGATTTTGGATACAAGATTCCGCAAGCTGGTCAAGGGGCTCAAAATTATTTTTAATAATTTTATAGATATGTGCAAGTCTGAATTTCTAGGTCCTGGAATGGATATTTTCCAGATCAAGCATTTCTCAGAATTACTAACCGTTGTTGTCCTTTCGCGTCATCTAATCTAAGTTTGCTACATTTTCTCTTCTTTGTGTTGGCTATGACAATTTTCCGGATGCAGATTTACACAAAATACACAGAATACAAAATTTGCATTTGTCTTCACACTATCAGTAGGAAAATAAATCCAGTGCTATTTGCGAGTGCATGCTAGAAAATAGAACCTCAATAGAATATGGATATCTATCCAACATATGCTATACATATATTTTAATTCATATTTGATACAAATATGAATATAAAATAAACCGAAATGTTTCACCTGATTTAATTTCTCGACATTTTTTTTACTCTTTCATATTTTTGTTTAGTTTTTGTGTACCGTCAAATAGAAGTAACCGTTATATGAGTAGTACATATTATATTTTTGGCATAGTTGCTGTGTGCATTTTTCCCCTTACTTTTAATTCTTGTCTTGTACATTTGCCTACTTTTTTTGCGTCTATACATCACGAATTCCATGTACAGAAACGACAAACGAGTACCACACAATTTCCTTTCTTTTATTCCGTTTTATTTGGCGAATTTATTATTTTTTGTTTGTTTATGTATTTCGTATAGTAGTGTCATCACTGAGAAACGTTCCTAAACCAGGATATGGGCTAAAATCTTCCACATTACCCGTAACACGTAACGGATATGTAAGTACTTAATTACCTTAAAAGAAAAATTCTTTATTTATACCGAATTAAATTGTCCTTATTATAGAGTTGGTAAAAACACGAAAATCTAAAAATATAAAGAATTTCGTCTTTGAAAGGTGCACTAAAATGATAGAGACTAACACTCGACATAGTTTGGATATTAAGTTTTCAGTAATCATAAACAATTTATACACACTAATAGCACATACAGAATTCTATATCTTTTTTTCCCATGTAATACGTGACAGCGATTATCATTAAACTTATGCGGATTTCTTTTCTTTCTTTTTCGATTCAGTTGTGAGTTCTCTACGGCAGGTACCTAAGCCAGGTTACGGTTTAGCACCTAGGTCACATACGTTCAGCTCTTCAGCTGGTAGTTATACGCATATACCTGTAAGTTTCGTGGGTTATACGTGACAGTATTCTTTTAATTAAATAAAAAAGTTTATTTCTTAAATTGCATGAAAGTTTTTTGTTCTTTTTTTATATTTACATTGTTTTAAGTTATGGTTATGTTGGTTGTTTGATTTGAACATAAAGTACTAAACTGACCAATAGAGAAATCATTCAGTGTGTAGCCTTCATTGAAAGGCTTGTATGGCTGAAGTATGGAACAACACAATAGTTTCATAGGATGAACTAGGACCATCTTTTTCTTGCCCAAACACCGTTAGTATTGTAGAAGGTTACAGCCTCCTCTCCAAATGAGTGGTGAACATCTTATTTTCAAAATGCTGCTCAAAACGGTGTCCTTGCCTTTTAGACTTTATGCAGTTAGTCAGCTCAAGAATACCCATACATTTTTTTTATCTTCTTAACAGTGCTATAGGTATATGACTTTGATGTTCTTCTTGTTTAGGAGTTTCGTTAGTCTAGGGAATAAAAGGCTGGTGAGCATATCTAGCTGGATTTGGAGAGTAGGTTCACTATTCTTCTAGACTGCACGTGCTCTTAGTGTTTCTTCTACATCGCATTTATTGCATGTAGAATATCTGATCTCTGGATATCTGTTTATGTAATTCAGGAAATCTTGTTATGCGTCCATCCCCTGTAGTATTATGAAGGTTCATATAGCGGTACCACCAATTGGGCGTCTTTTCACTCATTCGTATGGTCTCTTCCTCAAATGTTTCCATAAATATGTTAGCAACCACCATTGCAGCGCCACTCTTCTGTTTGTAAAGGTTCTATTCACATCACCAACATCATACAAAACGATCCACGTTTATTATGTTTCGTATGATTTTGTTACAGTCCATGCTATTATGTAGCTTGTGACTGCTGTTTATATACTTTTCTTGTGCTGAGAACAAACTCGTTGCAGACAGGTATGGGATATTCAAATTACTATGCAGATTTCCGTAGTTGCAAGCATGAGAAATTTGTATCTTATAATGGTTTGTGCGGTTAATAGATGTCTCAGAGGGAGTTGCTCCCACGATAAATATTTGCCAGACATTTTAACCTATGATGCGTCGACATTTCAGAATTAATTACACCGTGTACTAATGAGCTGATAGCAAATCGAAACACCTCTGTATACTAGGTGGATGAATAAGTTTGGTTTATCGTTGAGTGATTATGTCGTAAGTTTTGTAGCTGGAACAGAACATTTACAGTGCTCATTGTATTTTCCTACTTAATCAAAAGATAGAAGCCGTTGAAAGTCATCGTTTGCTGGTAGAGACTGAAATGATGAGCACACTTCATCGCTTAGAACATGTGGGACCACAGAAATGCCTAGACGAGCAATTGTAAGAGTTATTGAATGATGATCTAACTCAAACCCAATGCCAATTAGCTGAACCATTGCATGTGCCACAAGGAACAATCAGCTGACGCTTACGAGCAAAGGGGAGTAGATGGGTAAAGCAAATGGGTCCCAGACGAGTGTCAATGAACGTTAAGCAGAAAATCGCAGTCACTTGTGAAATGCTGCTTCAACGCCACGAAAGGAAATCATTTTGGTATCGAATTGTCACAATTGGCGAGAAATAGTTTCATTTTGAAAACCCTAGTCGCTCAACTCATTCAGCAAACCCGATGAAAGACATCTTGAAATTGCTTGGATGGGACATACTTTCATATCTACCGTA
Source organism: Popillia japonica (assembly GCA_004785975.1). Taxonomy (NCBI): domain Eukaryota; kingdom Metazoa; phylum Arthropoda; class Insecta; order Coleoptera; family Scarabaeidae; genus Popillia; species Popillia japonica. The sequence goes on from SMLS01076976.1 coordinate 10,293, forward strand.
TTCCTCAGACCTGGCATCATCTGGCTATCACCTTTCCGCAGAGCAGCACTTCAGCAATTTCGAGGAAGTTGCAAAATGGCTCGACGAATGGTTTTCCGCTAAAGACAAACAGTTTTTTCGCACTGACTAGGAGGTTCGTTATTCTTTTCCTATGATTACAACGAAACATATTACACCTCTTGTGGGTAAATTCAGTATACCACCATATGAATTGAATGAGAGTTGTCCATTAAAAATTGTGGCCTAATAATTTGTTCCATATTTCAGCCATAACTTAATCTGTAACACAAACGGATGGTAGAATTCTAAGTGGTTGCTGCAGTCTCAAATTTTGTTTTACTTCAAATATAAATAAATAATAATACAACGAGGACTCACTACATTAAAGTAAAAAATTAAATTCTATTATTGTATAAATAATATTTTCACTCAAATTACCACGTATTTTCTTAGTTCACGTTTTATAATTGTTAATTTAATCACTGTATTACAGACACACAAGTAGTTAATTTGTTTGTTTTGTCGATTATTTAGTAAAGCATGATCTTTATAATTCCTAGTATCGCACCTGTACACCAACTGATTTATGTTTTTATTATTTTTTTATTATTATTTTTGATTAGCTTGTATTACGTAATACATACTAGTCGAATTTTCGTTTTCGTTGTGCTTTTTGTAATTCGATTACTCTCTGATGATCCACAGGGCGATTACTCGTTTAGCGGCATGGGTGTTAAAACACACAGTACTGATTTCAGTAGCGGAAAATCCGACAGTAAGTATTTTAGCTGGCAAGTTCGTTTCAATTTTTCTAATTGTATGGGAAAAATGCTTCGCTTTTATATTCTCTGTGTTGATTATTGTAAGAAAATTATAGATTTTGTTGTTGTCGTCATCTATCATTATTATTTTAAATTAATTCAGAAATATATTCACTGTTTCATTTAAGAAAATGTATTTTCAAATAAAAAATCCACAAAAAATGCTTTCACAATTCTAAAACTTAAAAATTAAGCTTCAAATATGCTTTTATTGTACATATGTAGTAAACGAAAACTTTAAAGGAATCTTATACTGTATTGTAGTATTAATATGTACTTTATGTCAGATAAAAAAAATCTTAATATTTTAAATCTTTGCTAATTTAGAAGAAATATACACTTTATAATAATAATACTAATAGAGTTTATTAAGCAGCAACATAATTTTACATGGTAAAGAGTATAATCTAAACAATAAATCAATATACCTGCCTAAATGGATCGGAATCATCTTATGAGTGCCACAAAGCGCTTAAAATGGTTTCAAACTGACTTATGTATCTGTAGGGTTACCGGATAGTAATGAAAATTGGAAATAGAAGCTTGTTGAGGTTTTGCGTTCTATTTACAATTTATTTAAAGACATCTCACTTCAACTAGCCCAGTAGTATTGTTCCACGTGGACGAGGAAATTGGAATATATTGTAAGAACAAACAAAAAAAAGGTTACACTGCAAATTTTTGAAAACCTTGATAATTCTTAAATGTGTCACTATTGCATTCAAACTACGCTTATACAAAAGTGATTAAAGTAAAGTAAAATAAAGTCAGTTGAAGTGGTCATTAAAAATTGAAGGAAATTATTATCAAGTTCCAGATTTGACGGCTAGAGGCCGCAAGTTTATGTTCAAGAGCTTAAAGAGCCATTATATTATGACCACCATCTAATAATATGTAGGGCCACCTTTAGCTGTCAAAACTGGCAGCATCCGACGTGGCATTGACTCCCCAAGTTACTTATACATAGGTAATCTGAGCTATCTGGTATCACCCATTCACCAATTGGTTGTGCAATTTCCGTACATTGCGAAGGCGTAACGTGGCAGGACAAATTTCGAGAAATTCTCTATTCGATTAATGTGAGGTGAAATTGGAGGTCAAGACATGATTTGGAATGTTTTGCGAACAATTCAACATAGTGCTGTATCCTGTTGGTAAAGACCATTCCCTGCCGGAAATACTGTTGTTAGCAAGACGCACACAAACGTCGGGAATTGTTGTATGAGAATTATGGGTCCTAATGTCATCCATGACAACATTGCCCACATCATAATACCTCCATCACCGGCTTACGCTGCGTGAGCCATATTGTTATTTATGGAGGGAGGCTATAGTAATGGCTCTTCGGTGTATATAGGCCAGCCTGTACATAAGTCATATCAGTAATGAATAATATTAATATATACACATATAGGTACATCTTTTTTACGTTTTGAATTTTGCCAAGCATATTTATGTGTTAAGTGTAGATCACAGAATTTCTATTATTGAAACTAAACTTATTTCGATTAAATTAGATTTGTAGATTGTTGTTCATTTTTAACGTGAATGTAATACTTTATGATAGGCAATAGTTACATTTCTCAATAAAAATGACTCATTAAAACTAGGACGACAAAGCTTTGTGACCTAATTGATTTCTAAAGGAGAGGGATTAAAGATCTGTTTTTAGAAATTGCTTACAAATTTCTGTAGCCTATCTTAGATATTTTCATTGATGTAGTACCTACATTAGCAAGCAGGAACTTAGTTGTAATCTTGTCAAATAACATAAATCTAGTATAAAATTTAGTATTTAAACATCTTAGAAGTAGAACTGAATTTTCTGTGATTTTCATTCCTCTTTTAGTGTCTCTCCGTCTTAGGAATATTACTTATCGTTATACATATATATAACTTAAATGAACTAGAATGCTAGAATATATTTTTTCATTTTGAAATACATAATATACTTTAGTTAATATAATATACCATAGGAATAGAATTCAATAGGATAAACAGAGAATATATTTTATTTTTCATTTTCTTTTCAATCCTACGCTTTGTGGTTCCATTGCTACAAATACTGCATGGCTTTGCACGTGAGACTATGGTAGTCGGCTTCTGAGTATTCGTGACACCGTCTTCTTTTATTTTTTTAACTATATTTTATTTTATTAATTAACAAATCCTCTTTATTCTTTAATTACTAGAACTTATTAATTGTTTTTTTATGACTGTATTGGATTACTGACTATGAATACTGTACTTTTTCTCTAGTTTCCATTGGATCCATGACGGACGTTGACCGAAGAGCTATGGTATGTAAAAGTGCCGCTTTCTAACCGTTTATTAATTCTCTAAAACCACAATAATCCAATAGCTTCTGCCTACTATGTGTTCGCTTTCAATTATTTTACTTCGACAAAAAACCAACAGAACATCGTTTTTTATTTCTATTGTTATTAAATATACAGTTTTTTCAGTCGTTTTTCTTCTCACATAATCAGCAAATCCTTTTTCAACTACTTCTACACACACGTGTTTGCTGTCCACAGTGTTTTTATATTCTTCTTTAAACATGTTATTGGTGTATTTCGTGCTTTTTTGTTGCCGATTCGCCGTTAACAATTAGTTTTAATGTTCTCCTTTTCTTTGTTCTAATCGTGTTTAGAATTCCGAAATGATCGTGTCAACAACGTACTCGGGCCTAGGTCGCTCCCCAGGAGGGTACACGTCACAAGTAAGACGCTCCCTACCCAACATGGCGCATACAATGCTGATCAACGAACCGGCAAAGATCTATCCCTACCATCTGCTACTGACCAGCAACTATCGTCTACCCGCCGATGTTGATAGAATAAATCTAGAGGTAAATATACTTTAACACATCTATATTTTAGATCGTACTATATATTTCCACTCCCTAGTGTTTGTCAGACAAGTGGTACTCATTTCGTTTAACATCAGTTTTCTCCTTTTCTCGAGATTGGTGTAGAGTTGGGGCGATTGCCGCTTCTTTATCCTTTCGCGCTATTGATCTTGATCTTAGTGTGCAATTTTATTCAAAATAAAGAAGATGCATGATACTGTTTTCTACTTTCCAGATGGTGGAAATCCAAGTGCGATGTTTCGAGTCGTTATCCTCTTGCAGTATCCGATCGAGTTCATTTTCTTTAAATCACTTACGCACTGAGGTTTCACCATTCATCAGGCATCCAAATTCCCATTAAAGAGGTACAATTTTCCAGAATCTGGATGTTTCAATGTTTGCTCGACTCCTTTTCTGAAGCCCCCCTTCCATACAAACACAACCTTACGAGTGCAATTGGCCCAATCGCCTGCTATCTTTACATAATATTCACTGCATGTTTGTTTTACACGTTAATTTGTTGGATAGGAGCGGTTTTGAAATCGTATTTTTTCGATAAATACTTCCTGGTGCAAAGAATGATCTCCTTATTAATGTTAAAACTCTGATACGCCACGTCATCAACTGTTTTAGTTCTTTAATATTATTCCCACAGCTTTAATATTTTGTTTTTATATGAAAGAATATAGATCGAGAGGATCAAAATTAATCACATATTCCCATCATATAACAGATTGTTTTTTTGCAGAGACATCTATCGGACGCTGACTTCGAGACGATATTCATGTGCGGTCGTACCGACTTCTACAGGTTACCACAATGGCGTAGGAATGAACTTAAAAAACGTGCTCGGTTATTTTAAATTTGTATACTTCTTATTTTATTTACGTAGCTACTATTTTAATAATTACTACTACTACTACTACAGTACTATTGCTTGTAATGCATCAGAATCAAGACATGTGCTATTTTTTTAATCTTTACAACCATGTAAGTTGAAAAGAAAACACCATCCTCACATAGCGGAATTCCACGATAACGTAGAATGTGTTACAGTTAAAGATGACTTTGTCATAAAATCCCAACACACTTAGGTTGGTAGTTTGAATTTTATGTCAAAGTCATCCTCACATAGCGGAATTCCACGATAACGTAGAATGTGTTACAGTTAAAGATGACTTTGACATAAAATTCAAACTACCAACCTAAGTGTGTTGGGATTTTATGACAAAGTCATCTTTAACTGTAACACATTCTACGTTATCGTGGAATTCCGCTATGTGAGGATGACTTTGACATAAAATTCAAACTACCAACCTAAGTGTGTTGGGATTTTATGACAGATTCTGTAATAGTGTGTTTTAGATATATGTATGTGATTATACTTTTATGAGTGTGTGATAATACGTTTTAAAACGCATTTATTTTAGCGATTTGACCATTATATTGAAAAAATATATAAATTTTTTAACTTGATCATCAATTTAAAAATAAAAGAAACGTACAAGCCTTAATCTATTAAATTATAAATCAGTTAAGCAGAATATATAGCAATAATAGATAATAAATGTTACGTTGATAAATAGGGAAAATCAAAATAAATCTTTTTTTTTCTTTTAAATTGATGCGTCTTTTTTGTTTTTAGAAAAAAAATTAAATGAAATATTTTCGTAAGAACTTACATGTTTGATATATAAATGCTACCTAGTTTTCTTGTCGTATGAATTGATAAACTTTCAAAAATAGAGATGCTATTATAAATTAGCAAGATGTCGCTTGACATAATTTTCTGTAGGCTGAATATAAAAGGAAATTAGATTGTAATCATGTAATATATAATATATTATTCTATTATAATATTTTTAAACAGCATTTAGAGCATTGCTTTAAGAAAAGAAAGAAACTAGTGTCTTGCTTTGGGCTAGTCGAAAATAGTTTTTTTTTTGGTACAATACCTATAAGTACTATTATTTTTTATTAAATATAATTTTAATATAATGTAAAAGGTGTATATTTTAATATAAAGAAGTTTTAAGAATTTACTTTGTTACTACTATTATTATTAAGCTATAATAATAGACTGTATGAAAATTTATACCCATTATCGATGATACACGATGGTAATTATAAAATGATATATATGAGAGTTTTAATAACGAATAAATTTTCAAGTGGAGTTAATAATGATATTACGCAGTTTCTTTTCTTTTTTGCCGAAATTAATTTGTTATATGCTTAAATGAATAAAATATAAATAAATTATTTCTTATATATACTTACACATATTTAATATATATACATATAAAATGGTGATTTTAATATTTATTTATATATATACATAAATAAAAATAATATACAATGATGCTATTATTTAATTTGTAGATATATATCTTTTTTGTGAAAGCACAGCTCTTCAATAAAAGTTTAAATACTGATTATGTATACTTATTATTATTATTATTTATTTGCAGTTTGGCAAGGATGAAACACTACAGTCGGAATAATATCACAAAAATTTAAAATTTCGTCATAATCAATGTGAGTGCAAACGACCTAAAATTTTGCAAATAGGGATTGATAAATATATGAAAAAATTCAAACGGTACATGATTACAAAAAGTGTCAATGATTTACTAAGCGGAGGGTGCTATAGGTAAACTGGATGAAAGGCCTGGAGTTTCGTAGAATTCGGTTTTGGCGTCAAAAACAAGCAATATTGTTAAAAGGTGTCACCATCTCGCGCAAGACATGGTATGATGCTGCACCATACAGGAACCGCGGTTCATTGACAGGCGACTTAGTATGGTCTAGCGATTCCTATCCATTTTATTAGGACAACTGTGTGAATTTAAGTTTTTATGTATGTGTGTACAAATACAAATTCAAAATAAATGAGTATTTAATACGTCATCTAAATATTTTTTTCTAAGAAATTTAGAAGTTACCTGTTAATGACCAATACCGGAAGAGCGTTTTGTGGCAATAAAAAACGGAAACACGAAACACACACTTCACAAATATTGAAAATGTGTAGTAATATGACGCAAAAATTAGAGATAGTATTAAGACTTGCATAGCAAGTATGTCATGAAGAATTACATATATTATAAAAGCCGAAGGTGGAATTAAAGTTTGAATATTAGCTAGTGGCTCTAATAAATTGCACAGGGACTATATTCTTACGTGAGCCTGGTTGAACAATGAAGCATAGAATTAAGGTACCTACTACTGGTTGGTACTGATTTTCAAAGAATGCATTTCACACTGGATATCTTTACCAACAACCTGAACGTCGAGAAAATGGTAACAATCTATAATATCCATCTTTTGAATACAGGTATAACATCGTTTCAATAATATCTTTAACCCGGTATAAAAATATTCATTTCGTTTTCCGCAAAATGGCCCTCAACTGCTGCTATAAGTTCATTTTCCCTAAATTTTGTCCCCCTTAGTGCTTTTTTGAGATTCGGGAACAAAAAATAGTCACTGGATGCTAAGTCTGGACAATAAGGCGGATGTTCAATTTCTTCGAAGCCTTCAGTAGCAGCCACTTTTGAAAGTTTGGACTGGTGCATTGTCATGGAGCAACAAGACAAGTTTTCCTTGTCTCTTCACTTTATCGTATATACTACCCTTATTCATATAATCATTTAACAAAATTCCTTGACAATCCCAAGAAAAGATCACCATTACTTTTCTTGCAGAAGGGATGACTTTAAACTTTCTGGGAGGGTTGGAACCCTTAACATGCCATTGCATCGACTCTTGTTTCGATTCATAATGAGTCATAATG
>SMLS01076977.1:0-17624 GCA_004785975.1 Popillia japonica
TAACTTACCAACACTTATACAATGCGAGCAACAAAGATTGAGCGTGCCAAGAATGTGGTGAAACATAGGCGTAGGAATAATCGACATAACCTTTCATTGTTATATACGTAGATAGACAAAATGACAGATTAATACACTACTTGACAGCAACTTCAAACGCATTATGGGTAAAGGTCTAATTAGAAGGTAGCTTTGATCAAATTAGAAACAAATATAGAACTAGCACGCTTCAATCTTTGTTGCTCGGACTCTATTTGGCGAACCACCTGATCTCGCATAATAAGATCAGGTGAAGGTATAATCTTCAAAATATCTAAAATGAGCTTCTTTATTATATCGCCAATTTATCGAACTATATGCTAATACAAATAAGTTGCAGCTTTTATCGTTATCTTTGTCCATATATATGTTTTTGGAAGTTTTTGCTCAAAATGTGTTGCATGGATTAATGTATTCTTTTTTTTTGACCTCTGAAATAGTAGAAATGCTAGAGTAGTTCTAGCATCTCTAGACCAGTAGTACTTTGCCAACATGCTTGCATTCCACTTGCCTCAAAGTCTTCTTCTTGAGGGGATAGGGATATCTTGGTGAAATCTTACTTTAAGTTCATGCAAAATTGCTTTTAAATTTTTAGGGCAAGTGCAGAAAATGCGCTTTAAGAGATATGTTACACCTTGTGGCGGTCTACCGTGGATATGAGAAACATTAATTATCAAAATTCTTGTCTTCATCGTTGATGGCATCTTTGACAGATTAATTATCATTTTTGAAGAAACAAAATAGCGAATAGATCGAACACTTTGAACTCTAATGATTGTTTTCAGAATGTGCTGGATGTCATGAAGAATTGAAAGAAGGACAAGCATTGGTCGCTTTAGAACGGCAATGGCATATTTGGTGCTTTAAATGTGGTACTTGCGGTACGGTGCTACATGGGGAATATATGGGCCGCGATGGTGTTCCATATTGCGAGAGAGATTACCAAAAACAATTTGGTGTAAAATGCGCTTACTGCAGTCGTTTCATCAGCGGTAAAGTATTACAGGTAAGTTGATTTTTAACGCATTCAAGATTCGTAAAATTAGCTTGTAGTTAAAAAAACTCCCCGCACGTGCCTTGCAACTGCGATACCGACCCCATATTTTATGACTCCCCTCTTTTAGGCCGGCGACAATCATCATTTCCACCCCACGTGCGCCAGATGTACGAAGTGCGGCGACCCTTTCGGCGATGGCGAAGAAATGTACTTACAGGGTGGCGCCATCTGGCATCCGAGATGCGGTCCCGGCCCGACCGAAAACGGTCAAATACTAAACGGTACTGCCGAAAACGGCCACTGCACCGATACAGATACATCCGCTAGGGAATTCGACAGGATGTCTTGTTCCGGTGTTAGTGAAATGCAGGTATTTCCGGAAGACGAATTCCAAAATTACAATTTTTTTTTGTCATTTTCTCCCCTTTCTCTCACAGAGCCATTTCTCAAGTAATACTATTCACTCTCATAAATCACATTTTTTTGAGCTTGTTACTATAATTATGTTTATTTTGTTTGTTTTTTTTTCTTTGAAATAATGATAGTGGTTTGATTTGATGTTCCCTTGTTTTTGATTTAATTTTTTTATTTCTCTTCCTTTATTGTTGTCGTATTTAATAAACGTTATGATTTGTTTTTGTAATTTTCGTTTGCATGTAAATTTTTGCAGTTTTCCATGCGTTCGCGAACACCTAGCTTGACCGGTTCTCTATATAGCCCTACCAGCATGTCTAGAAAGGTTTGTTTTTATTATATTCTTTCCGTTATTTAATTTGATTATTTTACGTACAAAATTACTTATTTCTGTATACTTTTGTTTTATTACTGTAATACGATTAAGGATGTTTAGAATGTTTTGATTTCTAAACAACGTGCGATCTTCTATTGAAGAACATATAAAGAACATTTTAAGTGTAATTCAAGGAGATTTTGGGTGATATTTAGGAAAAAGTATCGATTAGAGTTAATCTGTTCCAGTTTAACAAAACGATATTGGTATGGTTACTGAATATTTTTAGTTTAGGTTGGTTTTGATGTCACCTTGTTGATTAATCGGACACAAGATCCATTGCCAAAAACCAGGTGATTTCGTTAATGCCTGAAACGTCATGTTACAGGCGATAGTGAAGATTGTCTACAATACCGTCATTAGCAACACAAACGGAATGCTCACAAAAAAGGGCAACTTAATGATGGTTATGTTGAACCAAATTTGCAAACTTAATCTTGTTGAAAGAATTTTATTTCAAGTAAATCTTTTCCAGTAAAATCAAGTTTGCAAAATGTTGTTCAGACAAAAGCAGAAAAACTGATTGAATTGCCAGAAAAATGTCTATGATTTACGAGATTTTCATGAGTCACCCAGTCAATATTTTTCTTACAATAGATTGAATCTAACGAATAGTACTAAGGATGGTGTTGACTCTGACTCTCACCATCACAATGAGACTTTCAGCGATTTTGGGATTAAACAGTATTAGAATAATTTGACAATTCATTCACATTTAACAGAAGCAAAGACTCAGCAATTAACGTCCCTCAATTACTTGAAAAAGGATATTCTCGAGGTTATGTTGCCAAATATCTTAAACTTGTACAGGGAAGTATGTGAAAATATTGTAACGATATCGAGAAACAGGTACCCCAGCAAGATAAACAGGTGCAGGTTGGCAGAGGAATATTACTATTACAGGTAATGACTGCAAGAACTTCAAAATCGGCCACGAGCTGATGTGAATTTGAAGAGGACGCCTAAACTGATAAAGTCATCATTGGAATCCTGTTATGTTAAGCCATGAGTTTGAGTTTCTTCTGTGTTTGGCAAATGCATGAAACCGTTTATTTTGGTGACAGATATATAATTCTGAACAGACCTTAATTGAAGGATGGGGCAACATTCCCGAGTATGATTTCTTCACATATTTCTGAAAAATGTGAAAGGAGCCCAATCAGAATCATTCTCTTCTAGGACACCATCACCTCTGGAAATAATTTTTTGAACATTTAACCGACCGGAGTTGACCAGAAAGTTATTTAATGTGTACGTGCTTATTCTTTTTAAAGAAGAATTTCGGAACATCAACGTCTTGCTTATAAAAATAAACAATTTTTATTTTAAACAAATCGTTTTGATGTATTGACCCATCTTTAAAACCGTAAATAATCTATACATTGAAATTGCTGCCTACATGCTGGCTTTTGAAAATTCACAATACTGAATAAATCAAAATAAATGTGTTCAATGCATGAATAATATTTTAACCCATTTCAGCAATACAGTTACCATACCAACGCATCATCACCCGGTTTAATGTTAAGGGAATATAGTAAATCAGCGAATCTAGGGGATGATATTTCTAGAATATACACATATAGTTACCTAACAGAAGAACCAACGCAAGGATATCTACGCCGACCCATAGATCCATACGATAAAGCCCCTACTTCGCCGCATTTTCATAGACCTACCTGTAAGTTAATTTTCAAGGCTCAAAATAAAATTTCTATCATTACGATGATGCGATTTCAGCGCAAAATTCCATACGTAGTAGTTTCGGTGCTAGTAAAAGACCCGGTTCTAAATCAGGTATGAAGGTGCTAGTAGATTCTATAAGGAGCGAAACGCCGCGACCGAAATCGCCGCATATGAATAACGAGGAACCGATCGAATTGGCGCATTTTCCAGCAGCTAAACCGCCGAAACCCGGAGAGAAACCAAAGATAGAAAGGGACGATTTTCCTGCACCGCCATATCCTTATACAGATCCAGGTAATTATTAATATTATTATGTATGTATTATTAAATGACTCATAAATTTACTTAAATTAGAACGCCGAAAGCGATGGTCAGATTCGTATAAAGGAGTACCAAATTCGGATGAGGAAGATGTAGTCGACGGCGAAACTGATTCGAAGGATGTAAAAGATGAACAGTTAAAAAAGGAGGAAGCCGAATTGACCAAGATATCATCCGGCATGGGTAAAGTGTTCCTTAAAGAAGTCAAGGAGAGGGAAAAGATTAAACAATGGAAGGCTGCTAATTTAGATCCTAGAAATGCATCAAGGTTATATTATTTGCTTACGCTGTAATACGGTTGTATACATATCTGAGTTTTAGAACTCCTAGCGCTAGCAAAGAACCACATTATAGACTTCGGTACGAATCACCGGTTGGTGCCAGCCCATCTAGGAACTTGGATCATCCTAAACCGTTCGAGGAAGATGACTTCGACAGGTCGTACAGCTGTCGCTCTTCATTAGGAAGATCCATCGGTCAAACACCAAGTTATAATGGTAAGTATATCTGATTCTGTGGCGGGCGTTAGACTAATACGTTTAATTCACACTGACCAATACGATAACATTTGAGTATATTATATCTTGTTTAACGAAATTAACTTGAAATAACGTGGTATTACATAATAATACGTTATTATTATTGTTAGCGATATCTATGATTTTCTAGAACGATTGGCATTTATGTAGACAAAAAGGTGAGGAGCATGCGAGATGTAAACGGTGCATGAAGTTAAAATTTTATGCACACGTAGATTTTATTTACCAAATTATTTTTCTTTAAAGAATAAATTGATTTTAACAAGTAAAAATCTGTGTGTGCATGAATTTTACAGTTGATGTTGATTCATAATAAAATTAACAAACAAAACTTGATGTTTATCGTAAAACTTTCGACTAGTGAAGGAATATGTTTAATAAATCCTTAAAAATGTACATAGTACGTATTGCAATTTTTAAAGTCAAAATAGGGAAAATTGAAGCATAAATACATAGACTGTTTTTAGCCGACCAATCTACTTTAATCGTGTGTACATAGTTGGGAATATATGTAATTGTGTTCGTTAAGACATACCTACATTGAATATTGTACTTTACATGTTTGAATTACGATTTATGTGTACATATGTTTAGTTAGAGAGTATAAAATATTAATAAATTGTCGAAGCACACTTTGGAAATCAGTTTGTTGAACATTTCGATTTATTTTAAAAACAGTTTAGAATTTAGTCATTTAATGTGATGAGTATGAAACAAAATGCTGCTAATTATAAAGAGAAGAGTTTTGCGTCATGAATAATTTATAATAAAGTGTGCTAATGCTGCTTATGAACCACGGAAATTAGTAAAACGTGTGGCAGAGATGTTTTGTTTTGTTTCTGTCCCCACAAGAACGTCCATTCGATTCTGCGAAATCTTGAAGCACTAAAATAAAAACAAGACTCTAACTAGAGATTCCATATCAAATATTACTACGCTATTACCCAGTAAGGAATCTAGTCACCATTATTATGTAATATTGCCTAGCAACGGGGGATGGGATTCGCATCTGGAGATAGAGCTGACCATTGCAATTTCCCGATGCCACGTTGTACACCTCCGACTACAATGTTTAGGGTTGTTATCTTCTGGCAGAATCCAATGATATACAACTTTCCAGCATTTGGTAGCAAACATTTTTGGTCTATTTTAACCATTCGATCTGCTGTTAGATTCTCTGTAAGGAGGTGAAACTGTTCCAAACTCCTTTCAAACATCCCCAAACATGAATTTTAATAAGGTTTGTAGTAGTGCGCTGAAGCATTCGCCGTTCTAAATGTTGGATTTTTTTTAAACATCTCAACACATTGTTCTGCTGTCTTGTCTTGACTGTTTGTTGTAAACCGTGTCTTTTCTCGATTAGGCAGGTCATCGACTATTTTGGTTTCTTTATATCTTTTCACCCATTTTCGCATCAAATCTGCAGACTTATGTAAATAACGTCCGCCCGCTTTCAAAGTCATTTTCGACCTCTTCGAATGCGTATATAGAAATACCCCATAAAAATACCGCTTCAAATCGCTTCGCATAGATTGCACCCTATATACCTTCCCGGTATTCTAATCAATTGTTCTTCTGAGAAACCGATTGGATGCTCTTATGGGACAGAGTGTACCATTGAACCAAACATTGAAAGCCATAATTAAAGCTTTTATACTTTTGGGATGGTTGCTACAAGTTTACAACAGATTTTCGGAGAAATAGACTCTTATTCCTGCAAAATTCGTCCTCTAAGCGCCAGTTTAGGTATCTGCTAGTGTTGTCGGACTCTTTCTTTTACAATATGCCACAAATTTTTAATGGGTGGGAGGTCTGGCGGCGGGCAATTTGACAATATCGGCGAACCACCTATCAATTTGGCGATTTATGCCGCAAGGAACGTTGTCTCGTTAAAAGTAGTATCTTTCGTCCATAATTTCATCACACACATACACTATGTGACGTCATACACCCCCACATCATAATGGATCTTCCATCATACTTTATAGTAGCGATAACACATTGTGGTGTCTTCTTCCTTCTTTCTCTCCACCGAACGTATCGACATCTAGATGGACTCTACATTTGTAAGAGGCAGACCAGGGACATTAGAAATTAAGTTAATGATGGTTCAATTTTTTTCTTCGGTAAATTTCTGTGCCTGTGTCCAGCCCACACCCAGAACATTACCTGCGATAATCCCTGCATGTAGAATCAAATGGGCCTCCGATATTTGGGGTTTCCGTGGCATAATTTTACTTGTTATTACAAAATGACAGAATTATATGAAATAAACATAAACTGTTTTTCAAAATCAAGTTATATCTCTATGCGATACTACATCTAATTCAAATATAAAGTAAACGTTTAAGAAACGTCGAAGGATACCAAAACATAATAAACACAAAAAAATGAAAGGTAAAAATTAGATCGAGCACGCCCAGCTTCGCTGATGAGCCGAGGTTAAAGACGAAATCACGTGATCCGAGGCCAGTGCTGGATCTAGTTTCATTGTACTCCCGTTAGCATGGTGATTCCAACAATAGACCATGAGCTCCTATTATAGGCATTTTTTGTTTGTTTATGAAGTAAACGTTTCTCGAAAAAGCAATTTAAACTCCTATATTAAGATGTAATACGCAAATCTTCAATACAGTTTTCTTAGAAAGTGTTAATAATATTCGAATATTTGTTGGGGTAATTATAACATTTGGGGGTAACTGAAGGAGTATTTCCTACCTTTGGTCCGAATTATTTTATTGGATTGTTTGGTTTATTAACTCTTGAGAGTAATCTAGACTCTGTCAAATAAGAGCACAATCGACTGTACTAACAATTGGGAATGATAGTCGTATATGTCGAATTTATTACGGTGCCTGTAACATGGTCAACCTTTTTTTATTCTTTTGAATTAATTTGTTTTCGTCTAGCATTCTTTTTTCTAAAGTTTTTTTCTAAAATTATTTTTACGAATTTTATAGACATATGCAAGTCTGAATCTCTAGGTCCTTTAATGGATATGTTTCATATCAAGCATTTCTCAGAATTACTGACTGCTGCTGTCCTTTCCCATCATAGAAGCAATCTAATTTTGCTACAATCGCAGCTACAATGCAGATTTACACAAAATACACAGAATACAAAATTTGTATTTATCTTCACACTATCAGCAGGAAAATAAAACCAAACGATATTTGCGAGTGCATGCAGAAAATAGAACCTCAATAGAATATGGATATCTATCCAAAATATACTATACATATATTTTAATTCATATTTGATACAAATATGAATATAAAATAAACCGAAATGTTTCACCTGATTTAATTTCTCGACATTGTTTTTACTCTTTCATATTTTTGTTTAGTTTTTGTGTACCGTCAAATAGAAGTAACCGTTATATGAGTAGTACATATTATATTTTTGGCATAGTTGCTGTGTGCATTTTTCCCCTTACTTTTAATTCTTGTCTTGTACATTTGCCTACTTTTTTTGCGTCTATACATCACGAATTCCATGTACAGAAACGACAAACGAGTACCACACAATTTCCTTTCTTTTATTCCGTTTTATTTGGCGAATTTATTATTTTTTGTTTGTTTATGTATTTCGTATAGTAGTGTCATCACTGAGAAACGTTCCTAAACCAGGATATGGGCTAAAATCTTCCACATTACCCGTAACACGTAACGGATATGTAAGTACTTAATTACCTTAAAAGAAAAATTCTTTATTTATACCGAATTAAATTGTCCTTATTATAGAGTTGGTAAAAACACAAAAATCTAAAAATATAAAGAATTTCGTCTTTGAAAGGTGCACTAAAACGATAGAGACTAACACTCGACATAGTTTGGATATTAAGTTTTCAGTAATCATAAACAATTTATACACACTAATAGCACATACAGAATTCTATATCTTTTTTTCCCATGTAATACGTGACAGCGATTATCATTAAACTTATGCGGATTTCTTTTCTTTCTTTTTCGATTCAGTTGTGAGTTCTCTACGGCAGGTACCTAAGCCAGGTTACGGTTTAGCACCTAGGTCACATACGTTCAGCTCTTCAGCTGGTAGTTATACGCATATACCTGTAAGTTTCGTGGGTTATACGTGACAGTATTCTTTTAATTAAATAAAAAAGTTTATTTCTTAAATTGCATGAAAGTTTTTTGTTCTTTTTTTATATTTACATTGTTTTAAGTTATGGTTATGTTGGTTGTTTGATTTGAACATAAAGTACTAAACTGACCAATAGAGAAATCATTCAGTGTGTAGCCTTCATTGAAAGGCTTGTATGGCTGAAGTATGGAACAACACAATAGTTTCATAGGATGAACTAGGACCATCTTTTTCTTGCCCAAACACCGTTAGTATTGTAGAAGGTTACAGCCTCCTCTCCAAATGAGTGGTGAACATATCATTTTCAAAATGCTGCTCAAAACGGTGTCCTTGCCTTTTAGACTTTATGCAGTTAGTCAGCTCAAGAATACCCATACATTTTTTTTATCTTCTTAACAGTGCTATAGGTATATGACTTTGATGTTCTTCTTGTTTAGGAGTTTCGTTAGGCTAGGGAATAAAAGGCTGGTGAGCATATCTAGCTGGATTTGGAGAGTAGGTTCACTATTCTTCTAGACTGCACGTGCTCTTAGTGTTTCTTCTACAACGCATTTATTGCATGTAGAATATCTGATCTCTGGATATCTGTTTATGTAATTCAGGAAATCTTGTTATGCGTCCATCCCCTGTAGTATTATGAAGGTTCATATAGCGGTACCACCAATTGGGCGTCTTTTCACTCGTTCGTATGGTCTCTTCCTCAAATGTTTCCATAAATATGTTAGCAACCACCATTGCAGCGCCACTCTTCTGTTTGTAAAGGTTCTATTCACATCACCAACATCATACAAAACGATCCACGTTTATTATGTTTCGTATGATTTTGTTACAGTCCATGCTATTATGTAGCTTGTGACTGCTGTGTATATACTTTTCTTGTGCTGAGAACAAACTCGTTGCAGACAGGTATGGGATATTCAAATTACTATGCAGATTTCCGTAGTTGCAAGCATGAGAAATTTGTATCTTATAATGGTTTGTGCGGTTAATAGATGTCTCAGAGGGAGTTGCTCCCACGATAAATATTTGCCAGACATTTTAACCTATGATGCGTCGACATTTCAGAATTAATTACACCGTGTACTAATGAGCTGATAGCAAATCGAAACACCTCTGTATACTAGGTGGATGAATAAGTTTGGTTTATCGTTGAGTGATTATGTCGTAAGTTTTGTAGCTGGAACAGAACATTTACAGTGCTCATTGTATTTTCCTACTTAATCAAAAGATAGAAGCCGTTGAAAGTCATCGTTTGCTGGTAGAGACTGAAATGATGAGCACACTTCATCGCTTAGAACATGTGAGACCACACAAATGCCTAGACGAGCAATTGTAAGAGTTATTGAATGATGATCTAACTCAAACCCAATGCCAATTAGCTGAACCATTGCATGTGCCACAAGGAACAATCAGCTGACGCTTACGAGCAAAGGGGAGTAGATGGGTAAAGCAAATGGGTCCCAGACGAGTGTCAATGAACGTTAAGCAGAAAATCGCAGTCACTTGTGAAATGCTGCTTCAACGCCACGAAAGGAAATCATTTTGGTATCGAATTGTCACAATTGGCGAGAAATAGTTTCATTTTGAAAACCCTAGTCGCTCAACTCATTCAGCAAACCCGATGAAAGACATCTTGAAATTGCTTGGATGGGACATACTTTCATATCTACCGTATTCCTCAGACCTGGCATCATCTGGCTATCACCTTTCCGCAGAGCAGCACTTCAGCAATTTCGAGGAAGTTGCAAAATGGCTCGACGAATGGTTTTCCGCTAAAGACAAACAGTTTTTTCGCACTGACTAGGAGGTTCGTTATTCTTTTCCTATGATTACAACGAAACATATTACACCTCTTGTGGGTAAATTCAGTATACCACCATATGAATTGAATGAGAGTTGTCCATTAAAAATTGTGGCCTAATAATTTGTTCCATATTTCAGCCATAACTTAATCTGTAACACAAACGGATGGTAGAATTCTAAGTGGTTGCTGCAGTCTCAAATTTTGTTTTACTTCAAATATAAATAAATAATAATACAACGAGGACTCACTACATTCAAGTAAAAAATTAAATTCTATTATTGTATAAATAATATTTTCACTCAAATTACCACGTATTTTCTTAGTTCACGTTTTATAATTGTTAATTTAATCACTGTATTACAGACACACAAGTAGTTAATTTGTTTGTTTTGTCGATTATTTAGTAAAGCATGATCTTTATAATTCCTAGTATCGCACCTGTACACCAACTGATTTATGTTTTTATTATTTTTTTATTATTATTTTTGATTAGCTTGGATTACGTAATACATACTAGTCGAATTTTCGTTTTCGTTGTGCTTTTTGTAATTCGATTACTCTCTGATGATCCACAGGGCGATTACTCGTTTAGCGGCATGGGTGTTAAAACACACAGTACTGATTTCAGTAGCGGAAAATCCGACAGTAAGTATTTTAGCTGGCAAGTTCGTTTCAATTTTTCTAATTGTATGGGAAAAATGCTTCGCTTTTATATTCTCTGTGTTGATTATTGTAAGAAAATTATAGATTTTGTTGTTGTCGTCATCTATCATTATTATTTTAAATTAATTCAGAAATATATTCACTGTTTCATTTAAGAAAATGTATTTTCAAATAAAAAATCCACAAAATATGCTTTCACAATTCTAAAACTTAAAAATTAAGCTTCAAATATGCTTTTATTGTACATATGTAGTAAACGAAAACTTTAAAGGAATCTTATACTGTATTGTAGTATTAATATGTACTTTATGTCAGATAAAAAAATCTTAATATTTTAAATCTTTGCTAATTTAGAAGAAATATACACTTTATAATAATAATACTAATAGAGTTTATTAAGCAGCAACATAATTTTACATGGTAAAGAGTATAATCTAAACAATAAATCAATATACCTGCCTAAATGGATCGGAATCATCTTATGAGTGCCACAAAGCGCTTAAAATGGTTTCAAACTGACTTATGTATCTGTAGGGTTACCGGATAGTAATGAAAATTGGAAATAGAAGCTTGTTGAGGTTTTGCGTTCTATTTACAATTTATTTAAAGACATCTCACTTCAACTAGCCCAGTAGTATTGTTCCACGTGGACGAGGAAATTGGAATATATTGTAAGAACAAACAAAAAAAAGGTTACACTGCAAATTTTTGAAAACCTTGATAATTCTTAAATGTGTCACTATTGCATTCAAACTACGCTTATACAAAAGTGATTAAAGTAAAGTAAAATAAAGTCAGTTGAAGTGGTCATTAAAAATTGAAGGAAATTATTATCAAGTTCCAGATTTGACGGCTAGAGGCCGCAAGTTTATGTTCAAGAGCTTAAAGAGCCATTATATTATGACCACCATCTAATAATATGTAGGGCCACCTTTAGCTGTCAAAACTGGCAGCATCCGACGTGGCATTGACTCCCCAAGTTACTTATACATAGGTAATCTGAGCTATCTGGTATCACCCATTCACCAATTGGTTGTGCAATTTCCGTACATTGCGAAGGGGTAACGTGGCAGGACAAATTTCGAGAAATTCTCTATTCGATTAATGTGAGGTGAAATTGGAGGTCAAGACATGATTTGGAATGTTTTGCGAACAATTCAACATAGTGCTGTATCCTGTTGGTAAAGACCATTCCCTGCCGGAAATACTGTTGCTAGCAAGACGCACACAAACGTCGGGAATTGTTGTATGAGAATTATGGGTCCTAATGTCATCCATGACAACATTGCCCACATCATAATACCTCCATCACCGGCTTACGCTGCGTGAGCCATATTGTTATTTATGGAGGGAGGCTATAGTAATGGCTCTTCGGTGTATATAGGCCAGCCTGTACATAAGTCATATCAGTAGTGAATAATATTAATATATACACATATAGGTACATCTTTTTTACGTTTTGAATTTTGCCAAGCATATTTATGTGTTAAGTGTAGATCACAGAATTTCTATTATTGAAACTAAACAAGTAACTTATTTCGATTAAATTAGATTTGTAGATTGTTGATCATTTTTAACGTGAATGTAATACTTTATGATAGGCAATAGTTACATTTCTCAATAAAAATGACTCATTAAAACTAGGACGACAAAGCTTTGTGACCTAATTGATTTCTAAAGGAGAGGGATTAAATATCTGTTTTTAGAAATTGCTTACAAATTTCTGTAGCCTATCTTAGATATTTTCATTGATGTAGTACCTACATTAGCAAGCAGGAACTTAGTTGTAATCTTGTCAAATAACATAAATCTAGTATAAAATTTAGTATTTAAACATCTTAGAAGTAGAACTGTATTTTCTGTGATTTTCATTCCTCTTTTAGTGTCTCTCCGTCTTAAGAATATTACTTATCGTTATACATGTATATAACTTAAATGAACTAGAATGCTAGAATATATTTTTTTCTTTTTGAAATAAATAATATACTTTAGTTAATATAATATACCATAGGACTAGAACTCAATAGGATAAACAGAGAATATATTTTATTTTTCATTTTCTTTTCAATCCTACGCTTTGTGGTTCCATTGCTACAAATACTGCATGGCTTTGCACGTGAGACTATGGTAGTCGGCTTCTGAGTATTCGTGACACCGTCTTCTTTTATTTTTTTAACTATATTTTATTTTATTAATTAACAAATCCTCTTTATTCTTTAATTACTAGAACTTATTAATTGTTTTTTTATGACTGTATTGGATTACTGACTATGAATACTGTACTTTTTCTCTAGTTTCCATTGGATCCATGACGGACGTTGACCGAAGAGCTATGGTATGTAAAAGTGCCGCTTTCTAACCGTTTATTAATTCTCTAAAACCACAATAATCCAATAGCTTCTGCCTACTATGTGTTCGCTTTCAATTATTTTACTTCGACAAAAAACCAACAGAACATCGTTTTTTATTTCTATTGTTATTAAATATACAGTTTTTTCAGTCGTTTTTCTTCTCACATAATCAGCAAATCCTTTTTCTACTACTTCTACACACACGTGTTTGCTGTCCACAGTGTTTTTATATTCTTCTTTGAACATGTTATTGGTGTATTTCGTGCTTTTTTGTTACCGATTCGCCGTTAACAATTAGTTTTAATGTTCTCCTTTTTTTTGTTCTAATCGTGTTTAGAATTCCGAAATGATCGTGTCAACAACGTACTCGGGCCTAGGTCGCTCCCCAGGAGGGTACACGTCACAAGTAAGACGCTCCCTACCCAACATGGCGCATACAATGCTGATCAACGAACCGGCAAAGATCTATCCCTACCATCTGCTACTGACCAGCAACTATCGTCTACCCGCCGATGTTGATAGAATAAATCTAGAGGTAAATATACTTTAACACATCTATATTTTAGATCGTACTATATATTTCCACTCCCTAGTGTTTGTCAGACAAGTGGTACTCATTTCGTTTAACATCAGTTTTCTCCTTTTCTCGAGATTGGTGTAGAGTTGGGGCGATTGCCGCTTCTTTATCCTTTCGCGCTATTGATCTTGATCTTAGTGTGCAATTTTATTCAAAATAAAGAAGATGCATGATACTGTTTTCTACTTTCCAGATGGTGGAAATCCAAGTGCGATGTTTCGAGTCGTTATCCTCTTGCAGTATCCGATCGAGTTCATTTTCTTTAAATCACTTACGCACTGAGGTTTCACCATTCATCAGGCATCCAAATTCCCATTAAAGAGGTACAATTTTCCAGAATCTGGATGTTTCAATGTTTGCTCGACTCCTTTTCTGAAGCCCCTCTTCCATACAAACACAACCTTACGAGTGCAATTGGCCCAATCGCCTGCTATCTTTACATAATATTCACTGCATGTTTGTTTTACACGTTAATTTGTTGGATAGGAGCGGTTTTGAAATCGTATTTTTTCGATAAATACTTCCTGGTGCAAAGAATGATCTCCTTATTAATGTTAAAACTCTGATACGCCACGTCATCAACTGTTTTAGTTCTTTAATATTATTCCCACAGCTTTAATATTTTGTTTTTATATGAAAGAATATAGATCGAGAGGATCAAAATTAATCACATATTCCCATCATATAACAGATTGTTTTTTTGCAGAGACATCTATCGGACGCTGACTTCGAGACGATATTCATGTGCGGTCGTACCGACTTCTACAGGTTACCACAATGGCGTAGGAATGAACTTAAAAAACGTGCTCGGTTATTTTAAATTTGTATACTTCTTATTTTATTTACGTAGCTACTATTTTAATAATTACTACTACTACTACTACAGTACTATTGCTTGTAATGCATCAGAATCAAGACATGTGCTATTTTTTTAATCTTTACAGCCATGTAAGTTGAAAAGAAAACACCATCCTCACATAGCGGAATTCCACGATAACGTAGAATGTGTTACAGTTAAAGATGACTTTGTCATAAAATCCCAACACACTTAGGTTGGTAGTTTGAATTTTATGTCAAAGTCATCCTCACATAGCGGAATTCCACGATAACGTAGAATGTGTTACAGTTAAAGATGACTTTGACATAAAATTCAAACTACCAACCTAAGTGTGTTGGGATTTTATGACAAAGTCATCTTTAACTGTAACACATTCTACGTTATCGTGGAATTCCGCTATGTGAGGATGACTTTGACATAAAATTCAAACTACCAACCTAAGTGTGTTGGGATTTTATGACAGATTCTGTAATAGTGTGTTTTAGATATATGTATGTGATTATACTTTTATGAGTGTGTGATAATACGTTTTAAAACGCATTTATTTTAGCGATTTGACCATTATATTGAAAAAATATATAAATTTTTTAACTTGATCATCAATTTAAAAATAAAAGAAACGTACAAGCCTTAATCTATTAAATTATAAATCAGTTAAGCAGAATATATAGCAATAATAGATAATAAATGTTACGTTGATAAATAGGGAAAATCAAAATAAATCTTTTTTTTTCTTTTAAATTGATGCGTCTTTTTTGTTTTTAGAAAAAAAATTAAATGAAATATTTTCGTAAGAACTTACATGTTTGATATATAAATGCTACCTAGTTTTCTTGTCGTATGAATTGATAAACTTTCAAAAATAGAGATGCTATTATAAATTAGCAAGATGTCGCTTGACATAATTTTCTGTAGGCTGAATATAAAAGGAAATTAGATTGTAATCATGTAATATATAATATATTATTCTATTATAATATTTTTAAACAGCATTTAGAGCATTGCTTTAAGAAAAGAAAGAAACTAGTGTCTTGCTTTGGGCTAGTCGAAAATAGTTTTTTTTTGGTACAATACCTATAAGTACTATTATTTTTTATTAAATATAATTTTAATATAATGTAAAAGGTGTATATTTTAATATAAAGAAGTTTTAAGAATTTACTTTGTTACTACTATTATTATTAAGCTATAATAATAGACTGTATGAAAATTTATACCCATTATCGATGATACACGATGGTAATTATAAAATGATATATATGAGAGTTTTAATAACGAATAAATTTTCAAGTGGAGTTAATAATGATATTATGCAGTTTCTTTTCTTTTTTGCCGAAATTAATTTGTTATATGCTTAAATGAATAAAATATAAATAAATTATTTCTTATATATACTTACACATATTTAATATATATACATATAAAATGGTGATTTTAATATTTATTTATATATATACATAAATAAAAATAATATACAATGATGCTATTATTTAATTTGTAGATATATATCTTTTTTGTGAAAGCACAGCTCTTCAATAAAAGTTTAAATACTGATTATGTATACTTATTATTATTATTATTTATTTGCAGTTTGGCAAGGATGAAACACTACAGTCGGAATAATATCACAAAAATTTAAAATTTCGTCATAATCAATGTGAGTGCAAACGACCTAAAATTTTGCAAATAGGGATTGATAAATATATGAAAAAATTCAAACGGTACATGATTACAAAAAGTGTCAATGATTTACCAAGCGGAGGGTGCTATAGGTAAACTGGATGAAAGGCCTGGAGATTCGTAGAATTCGGTTTTGGCGTCAAAAACAAGCAATATTGTTAAAAGGTGTCACCATCTCGCGCAAGACATGGTATGATGCTGCACCATACAGGAACCGCGGTTCATTGACAGGCGACTTAGTATGGTGTAGCGATTCCTATCCATTTTATTAGGACAACTGTGTGAATTTAAGTTTTTATGTATGTGTGTACAAATACAAATTCAAAATAAATGAGTATTTAATACGTCATCTAAATATTTTTTTCTAAGAAATTTAGAAGTTACCTGTTAATGACCAATACCGGAAGAGCGTTTTGTGGCAATAAAAAACGGAAACACGAAACACACACTTCACAAATATTGAAAATGTGTAGCAATATGACGCAAAAATTAGAGATAGTATTAAGACTTGCATAGCAAGTATGTCATGAAGAATTACATATATTATAAAAGCCGAAGGTGGAATTAAAGTTTGAATATTAGCTAGTGGCTCTAATAAATTGCACAGGGACTATATTCTTACGTGAGCCTGGTTGAACAATGAAGCATAGAATTAAGGTACCTACTACTGGTTGGTACTGATTTTCAAAGAATGCATTTCACACTGGATATCTTTACCAACAACCTGAACGTCGAGAAAATGGTAACAATCTATAATATCCATCTTTTGAATACAGGTATAACATCGTTTCAATAATATCTTTAACCCGGTATAAAAATATTCATTTCGTTTTCCGCAAAATGGCCCTCAACTGCTGCTATAAGTTCATTTTCCCTAAATTTTGTCCCCCTTAGTGCTTTTTTGAGATTCGGGAACAAA
The DNA here is from genome assembly GCA_004785975.1 of Popillia japonica. Taxonomy (NCBI): domain Eukaryota; kingdom Metazoa; phylum Arthropoda; class Insecta; order Coleoptera; family Scarabaeidae; genus Popillia; species Popillia japonica. The sequence continues at coordinate 17,309 of SMLS01076977.1, forward strand.
AAATAGTCACTGGATGCTAAGTCTGGACAATAAGGCGGATGTTCAATTTCTTCGAAGCCTTCAGTAGCAGCCACTTTTGAAAGTTTGGACTGGTGCATTGTCATGGAGCAACAAGACAAGTTTTCCTTGTCTCTTCACTTTATCGTATATACTACCCTTATTCATATAATCATTTAACAAAATTCCTTGACAATCCCAAGAAAAGATCACCATTACTTTTCTTGCAGAAGGGATGACTTTAAACTTTCTGGGAGGGTTGGAACCCTTAGCATGCCATTGCATCGACTCTTGTTTCGATTCATAATGAGTCATAATG
>SMLS01076978.1:0-14802 GCA_004785975.1 Popillia japonica
GAGAATCGTATAATCAGAGTGTGTTGGATTTTCTAGTAGTTAGGGGGTGTCAAAGATTCATTAGAGTAGTTTCTTAATTACTGGATTTATACAGGCGGACTGAAACAAGCATGCCAAACAGAAGAACGTTTGAGAAGCAAAACTCTGATAAATATACATATTAGAGTACGAAAATTCAACTCTACGCCATGGGTAAAGCCAAAAATTTATTCAAATTATTCTATAAATGTAGTGAAAAATGTTTAGTCAAATTTCCACAGTTCTAGTCTGACAAGCAATTCCTTTTTCTAATATTTTGCAGTTTTCTACTTTGCTACCAGATAATATATGTAAGTATAAAAACTACTACATAGATTATGTGTTAATCACAATAACGTGACAATAATTACAATTCAACATTAACTGCAATCAACTTTCAGCTCCTAAATCATATAGGTAGTATCAGGTTAAGATTATATAGCCTATATTTTGCTTCAACGAGATACACATATAAATCATCACGTAGTTTCAGCAGCGTTTCAAGTGGCCATAATTGGATATACTTTTTTTATTGAATAATTCATCGGATGTTAATGGAATTAACTTTACGAACATAGTACTAACTGTACTTACGTTCAACAAACAGAAATACCAAACGCACGGTAAAATTAGTCAGCCGGGCGGAGAGCTAATTCATGTTGAACGTACAAGTTCTCATCAGTGACCGTCAATAAAAATAAAAAAATCTAGATGGTTTAACAATAAGATTTTTTTATTGTTGTTACGCTTGAGTTAATTTGTAACTCGATTGGTTATTTCTTTATTCTATTTTAGGTAAAAGTAAAAGTATATCCTGACTTTTTCAATCTCTAGTAAATATAAACAATCTTCAAGTTTCTAATTTTTTTTTGATCTCGAATCTATCGCTCTCGCAATTCTTTTAAATATTGTTCTTATTATTGTTACAGGTAAAACATTCTGCCAGGTTTGCAAGAAGAAATGTTCAGGGGAAGTGCTCAGAGTACAGGATAAATATTTCCACACGTCGTGCTTCAAGTGCAAAGTATGTAACCATTCCTTAGCTCAAGGCGGCTTCTTTTCCAAAGACGGTGAATACTACTGTACGTCGGATTATCAACGGAATTTCGGAACAAAATGTGCAGCTTGTCAAGATTACGTGGAAGGAGAGGTATGTAATTATTGATTTGCCGATATTAAAATTAAATAAATGTTAGAGAAATATAATAACATTTAGAAAATGCTAAATTTTATTTTATTTTTACATTTATCTTCTGAATACGGTAGAAAATTGCTAATCCGAATGAATTGGGGAAAGAAAATGTTAGGATTCGCTAATGTAACGATTTTTTTTGCTTACACCATAGTAATACAAGAAAGGTTTAATTTCAAGCTCTTATACTGCGGAAGACTATAGAAAGTGCTACTACGTGGCTTTTTGCAGCGAACCAGGCATTACTAATCGATTTCATACTTGAAAAACGATCGGCTAAGGTGATTATACCCAATAAACGATATTAAAAAGCATTTTTCTCGAACATTGTTGCAAAAATGATCAAAAAACTATCCACCTATATTAGGTGTTGCAATACTGATTTTGCTAAACATAATACGATGAAGTATTAGGAATTTTATAAGCGCAGCAGCTTCTTCATTCCTAATGTCTTGTTCAAGTGGCATCTGATGATCTAATTTGATTCTTGTTTTCTTTCTAATTTGATTCTTCTTCTCTCAATTTAGTATATTAGCGACTACATCCCACATAATTTTTCCAAATACCACATTTTCATCCTTGCCTTCTATGTTATTACTCGTTTCATACATTGTAGTGAAATAATTTCTTCCACACTATCTGCCAGACATTATGTAATTTCATTGATTGCTTTGGAAAAGTTTGAAAAACGTCTTCGCAAATATTCACTATTTGTTTTGGACGATTTATTCACGTTGAGTTACAATTTTTCAATGGCTCAGTAATTCCTTATGATGCACTATATACACGCAATTCGTTGGTGATTTGTATTTTTGATGATTGCTAAAATTTTAATTCTGTCAAAGAATATCTCCAACATCTTGACCATGAAAGATTTACAATCAGTTTTGGTGGTGGTAGAATCATTGCTTGAATGATTTAATTATTCTTATCTATTTGTTCTGTTTTGAGATGTCTAGGAAGGGCATTGAGCAAAACAAATACTAATGCTTTTGGCGATAAAGTCACATCCCTCGTTTTATAGGGATACATGATTCCCCATGATGAGAAAGTTTGGACCATTCTCAGACCATGTGCTAGGTGTACATTCTTTCTACCAGTTTGGGTTTTCAGTTTATCACTATCAGTGATTCAACATTGTTGTCTTTTTGGGGGGCTCCATTTACTTTATAGTCGACTTAATGAAAGACAATAAGCATTGAAGAATATTTAGAACTAAGATATTCATCACTAGCAATCTTTTAATTGAGGGAAGTTTATATTGTCCGTAACGTTGGATCTTCGTTGAGTTTTTTCTAAAAATTTCAGTGTGTTTTAAAGTGATAAAGTATGAAGCTTCGTCCAATTATCACTGATTTGTTCACTTTGTGGTTCTCTGCTAAAATTTAGTGTATATTTCGGAAATTTCATGCTGGTTAATGCTGGAAACCAAAATCTAATACTTACATATTGTAGGTATAAAACAATAAACAATGGCTCTTTTTCAATTCTAGCAGATTTCACTCTTCAAAGTTTTGATTTGTCCGAATTAATGTATTGTTGTATCTATGCAGTAAAAATTGTAAGCCTTGCTTGTTAAGATATTGCTATGCACATAAATTGAATGTGATCTCATTCCCTTTAGGACTTGTTCACAAATAATGACAATTGGATAAATTTCAGAAAAATGTTGTTATATATACTATTTTATCCGGGACCTCTAGAATTTCTTTAAAACAGTGTTTTGTGCTCATGACAGTTTTATTTGATAAATTATTCGGTTCAACCACGTTCAGCGATGAGAAAAATCAATTTAGATAAGAGTTAAAGAGTTCTAGCACTTGGAAGTGAATCAAAAGTTTGTATATCAAATTATAAATCATTACAGCTATATTGGTAGTGTAAAGAAATGGTATTGTGGAGCAAAAAAAATGAAAATATTCATAAAGTGGGGCTTTGAAATCCAATACAAAGTACTAGACAAATCGCCAGTAAAATTGACATATTTGACTGGACTATTTGAAGAACATTGAAATCATCTTTCTGTGGATCTTGATAAGATACAAAAAGGACGTTACCTTAACGCTAAGCAGGTAAAGATTTAATTGGAGGAAACAAAAGTGTTGACACGTTAGCATAGAGTTGGTGAGGCTAAACATTTATGATGAATTATTTTTACTATTGAACAGTTATTAAACAATATTGAAGGCTTGCAAGGCCCGAAGTCTCTATTATGAGGGTTTCCGGATGTTGGCTGTAATTCATCAATTATTAGTTCAAGACAATCTCCAGATCTAGCCAAGTTAGTCGAAAAATGTCTCTCTTCAACATATTTTACTTTCCAAGAAAAATTCTACCAACAAACCTCTGAGCCGTTTTATGAAAACTTTTGAATCCAAGGTTTTAGAACACGCTGATCTGAAACCGAAAACTTCGAACGCGAGTCGAAGTATGTTCAAGACACGTTCATCGCCTGACTTCATGGTAAAGACACCTTCCCAACCTTCTTGGATTTTCTTAACAGTCAACACTCTGGCATCAAATTTACGATGGAGATTAAAACAACCGGTTCACTGCCCTTTTTGGATGTGTTGGTTACTTGTTTACAAAATGGTCACTTTGGATGCTCTTCTTTAGAATGGATATAGCTCCAGAAATATACAAAAGGTCATAAACAGGTACTAAAAGTCATCAAAATACCACCTTTTTCCCCTACATTCACGGAGCTACTGATCATATCGGCAGAATTCTTCTCTCCTGTAAAGGCATCTATAAAATTCCCCGTGATTCTGGTTTAGTATACACTGGGGAGACCAGACGCTCAATTCAAACCAGGATCAAACAGCAGCAACGATACGTTAAGACACGGTCTTCAGCGCATTCAGCCTTAGCCGAACATTTCTTCAAAATTTGCTTTGATCAGACATCTGTTGTAAGTAAGTCGTTACACTATTTTCCTCGAAAGAAAAGGGAAGCGATCGACATCAACAAACATTCTTAGAATCTCAATCGCGACTATGGTTACCAACTCTCTAGCATTTGGAGGCCGATCTTTTCGCCTTTAACGGCCTTTTCCTATCAAAAGATTTTCGCCTTATTTACTAGAAGTTTTTCGCCTCTAGAGTGGTTTACACGTCGAGTTACCGTGATCTTCTAGTACATACCTTCCAACGAACCAAGTCACTAGCCTGTTCAGATGATGACTTGTATTACAGTGACTTCTGTTAGGAGTTTTTCACATGTTTTAGGAATCTGGTGCCGTTAATGTCACCAGCTATCCTAAATTGGGTTTAGAAACAAAGCAAGAAGTAAATTCTAAAAATAATTTGTTTAGTGTTGTGTTGTTTCAAATAAAAATATTGAAAAATGAATTTCTATGGTGGTTTCAGTAGGGTAGGCTTCATACCTCACACCCTGTACATTGTCAAACTGCTCGGTTTAGACGTACATTGCAGTTTCATCAGACCTCAAGCTCATTTAGAGTTAGCTTATTCTGAAGAATGCAGAGCCAGTTTATTTTATATTTGTTACAATATTACATTATTAAGAAGAGATATCAGAGGTCAGACCAAACTCGGGAGAAAAGTACGAATGACGAATAAAAACAGACGAATAAACAGATTGTTCAATTTCAGCATTACCATGAATTATTTAATTCTAATAAGTGCACTCTTCCAATTATGGTAACCTTATATCCATATACCACTTAAATTATTTTTAAACTTGATTAAAACTACTACAGTTACAATACCAGACCTACAATTTCGGAACAGAACCGAAAGCGATTTAATACATTAATATAAATAGCTATCTGCATCTCGCACTGGATGATTCATTTCAATCAAACACATTTCGCCGATATGATTCACCGCGCACCCGAACACTTTCGAAACAATTATCAATTTGATCAATAAAAACTAAAAAAAAGAAGAGATAAAAATATCTACGAAAATACCTTATTATAGTTCTATTCAATTAGCTCGTGATAGAACCGTGAAGCAGATCACCGCAAACAAACGAGTACGGTGAAAGTATACCCGCTTTTGCCGCAAAAATAAAATTTAGAAAAAAAGCATGTTTAACGCGAAAGCAATGAGCCGTATTCTCTTTAAAAGCGGATTAATAAGCGTACGATGCTTTGCCATATTTTCGTGATAGGGTAATTACTGTTATTATAATAATTCCGTTTCAATCAGGTTGGTCTTCGAAGGTGTTCAGTTTTGTTCTTCGTGTAAAACAATTTATTATAGGAAAATGTTCTAATTAGAGAATATAGGAGTTTAATTGTTATTATTATGGTAGCTGTTTAGGTGCCGACTTTCTATTTAAAATCGACTTTAGTGTTTCTTATTTTACTTAATAATAAGTATAATACGAAGTAAACGAGACATACGAGGGCGATCTGAAATGTTTCCGGAATCGGCAAGGGATGGCCCACAAAGATTGAAGTGGGTTCATTGGTCGACAAGGGACAACCTTTTTTGTGGAAACAAAAATTTCAGACGTATACTGTCAATAGTTATTATTGAAAATTGTGTTTTGTGTGGGAAGCCAGGCGGTTTCGCAAACATCCTCAGATTTTTCGGAGTTCAAAACGTGGTCGCACAAGCACCAGTGGATGCCCCAAAACTGCTACCAATGAAATGGTCGACAAGATTTATTCTTGTTAGCCGATCGTCGATTAAAGCTGAAGGAGGGAATGTAAACGATCCCTTAATATTCTGGCACAGGATATCAAGGTTTCCTTGGTTTGGGTGCCAGAACATGAGGATATTAAGGGGAATACAATAGCTGACGAACTCGCCAGGAAGGGTTTCGAGAGGCACTTCATAGGACCCGTATGCGGTATATCTAATGATTCCGCTAGGAGGGAGATCTGGTTGTGGTTGGACAAATAAAATATTAAGAAGTGGAGGTCGACTGCAGGTCACCTCTATACCAATGCGCTAATAAGGAATGGAGATGCTAAATTCTCTCTGATAACCTACTTGGACGTAGTAAAAAGGAAAGGCTGGTAACCGGACATTGCTACCTGAAAATGCATCTATACAACATAGACGAAGTAAGCAAACGGTGGTGCAGAAGACGCGAGGTGCAGGAAAAAACGAGTCTATATGTAATGCAATGAATTATTTCGGGGAGGACTTACTTGAGCCCTCGAAGGTTCTCAAGCGTCCACTGGTCAAGATACTGGGCTTCATAGAGGACACTAGGATGGTCGAGTCGAAATGAGAGATCTGATAGGGTTGAGCATCTAGCTCAAGTGCCTGGTCAGTAAGGTGTTCACCCTAATTTGGCGCAAAAACGAAATCTAATGACCGTTTCGACGGAGTATCGGTCAGGATTCAACGCAATCCAAAGGATTTCTTCATGCGTTTCGTAACCGTGGATGAGAATTCGATCCACCACTACATACTGGGGACCAAGGAACAGTCGAAGCAGTGGATTTTTTCGGGCAAATATGCTTCGAGGAATGCAAAACCCGTTCAATCGGCCGGAAAGATAATGGCGACCATTTTTTGGGATTCCCAAGGAACGATCCTGGGGCAATACTACAGCGATTTATTGATTTGATTCGATGTAGTATTAAAGAAGGAACGGCCTCGTTTGCAGCGGAAAAAAGTGCTCAGATGATGAGGTCATCGTCGCTACAGGTGCCTATTTTGCAGACCTGGTAACATCCTAGTTTTCCGACGGCTTGAGGAAATGGAGAATCGTTTGAAAAAAGTGTATTAATCTTCGGGAAGACTGTATCGAAAAATTAAAATAAAAAACCACTCCAATAGCAATACATAAAAACTACAATGGTTTGCTGGTTGTAAGTAGTTGCTTCGTTTTAACTTCACCAACTTTCTAAGGTGAAGTACTTACGACGACTAGTTAGTTGTTGAAAAGTTTTCAGACGTCGTAACCACACGATCGTGAGATTTTTCAGCTGTTCTTCGAATAAAAATATCGGAGGGCAGTTATTAAAAGAAATTAATAACAATTATATGATTAAATTACACAATTATACTATTAAATTACTATAGAAGAAATGCATGCCCCAGTTTGACAAATGCAGCTCCAATTTAAACGGTCGACTATTTAAGAAATAACGTTAATTGAAGTCAAACTGCATGAAAAAGACAGAAATAGGAAAATATTCTCGACCTCTTTAGATATATGCAACTAATTCCGTCCGTAATAGTAATAGTAACCAATGAACTCATACCATAGCTAGTTAGGTATGTCAGACACCAATTAACCTTAAGTGGGACAATTGAACAATTATATCGTGCATTTTATAAAAGGAATGACATCTAGAGGATGCGATAGTACTTATAAACAGGCTAAATTAACGCCTTTCCGCGTTGATTTGGGATTACATGCTTTTTCTGAAAATAGAAATGATTCTTCTTCGTAACTTTAAATATCATCTCCCCTTTTTTTTGCTTCCAGGTTGTTACAGCTTTGGGCAAAACTTACCACCAAAAGTGTTTCACTTGCAACAGGTGCCGACAAGCGTTTCCCAGCGGTGAAAAAGTCACCTATACCGGTAAAGAGGTACTCTGCCAGAAATGTGTTCAAATCCCGGTTCGGCAAGCCAGTACTCCCCAAACAAGTCCTACGTCTAATAATCCTAATGGTAAGTATAATTTGATAAGACCATGCATATATGTATTTCTTCACAGAAATATCAAGACAATTGATATATTATGTGAAGATTAATTGTAATAACAATAGTAATAAACCATACTATGAACTTTATAAAACGGGAGCAATTACGAGTATACTGCAGTTACAGTAATTAATATATGTATGCACATAATCGATAGAATTATTTATTGCATGATACAACTAGGGTTTATAACTTCTTAAGCATTTTAATTGACAATAATATTATATAATTGTATAGCTTTAAAGCAAACCGTCTAGAAGACACAATTATGGTTTGAGATATTGATATGATACTTATTGTTTTGACTTGTTGATCCATTGAAGAATTGAAAAAACTTGTATAGTGTATAGACGTAGTTCTTAGTTAACATATTTGTACATTGCTGGACCATTTACTGGAAGTACACTCAAGTACATATATGTACATACATATAACCCGTTTTTGCTCAGGTTTTGTTATTTTGGAACTTTTTGATAATTAGGGTCTTTTTGAATTCATAGTAGTGGAAAGAAAAGACAAATGATACATTTTTTTGAAAAATGTGAAATTAAAAGCAAATTACAGCATGTTCCAAAATTGGTACTATGGGCATGAAAGGGTGCATAAACTTTCATGGCTTAATTAAACAATAAATCGTATGAGAGGAAAGTTTATTACAAAAAAATACAATACAAATTTACAAAATCTTTATTATATAGGGATAATATACAGGGTGCCTCAGTGAGACCGTTCATTAGAAGTTTATGGAGTTCTAGCCAAAATATAAATTTGAAAATTCAGAATTAGACATAATCGATTGTGGTCCCTTTAACTCAAATATTTTTAGATTTCTAGTGCCTTCGGTTGTACCGGACATATATTTTGTTATTTTTAATTGCATACCGTGTATATTTTTAATTACTTGGATTTACCTATTGTTAAGCTTCATGAATACATTTACTTTTTGTAATTTGATTTGGGCGTTTTGTAGTTATTCGATTTTTTCTAAAAAAAATTGCTGTAGCAGACATTTATTCAAAAAAATCAGAGAACAGTCGATTGTTCGAATATCAATTTAGGATTCATTATATGCTTAACATATTGGAAATAATTCAATATCACCCACAGAACACCAAGCACTTGGATAATTGCCAACGCGTTTCAACAGCAAGTATTTGGTATCCTGTGGGTGATAGGGAATTAGTATTCTAGTTTGGCACCAAGAGATCCAGTGCATATTTATGTTGGAGTATATTTTGGCGACGATAACAAAATACACACATAATTCATCGATACTTATCTGGTGTGCCATGGAAAATAAGCGTGCTCAAAGATTTATTGTCGAATTCTAACGTCTGCCTTCCAAAAATCGTCATCTTCCAATAATTGTGCAAATTATTCACTTGTATAAAGTCTAGAATACAGAAAAATTACCTATAGTCTTTCATGTCCATTGTTCCAAAATTGGAACTTGTTAATAAAATTGTTAAAATTGTCGTTCATTTTATATAATAATACCAAAACGATCGCTATGCGTAAATTATTCATTTATTTAAATTAGATATCTGTTAAAATGAAACCAAAACTCGTAAAATAAATACCAATAAAAGCTTACTTTTTATATATGCCATCCTAGGTAGAACGAAATGTGTCACTATCATCTCTCCGTACAACAATTTATTGCATACTAAGAGTATAATATTCAAAATGCACTTTATATACTATCTAATTAACAAATTGTAACCTACAAACAAGCGTATGTGATCACTGAATTTGCCGTAACATGTAAAAGCTTGCATGTTCCATTATTGCAACAATGGGCAAAAACGGGTTAAAGGAATTTTCGAATAATTTAGGATACCTGTGATTCTCTAGATTGACGTTGCTCAAAACAGATACAATTTAAACAAAACCAAAAATCATCTAAAATGTTGGGGGTACTTTGCCGAATAATTAACCAGATGTTTTATGCAAGTAATTTAATATCTAAAAAGTAAACTTACACGAGGAAGTTGAAAAGTTCAGCAGTCTATAGAGGAAGTAAATGACGTTTCCAAATTTTAGAGGGGATTACCAAAGTTTTCAGAATGCTTACGAAAAAAAACATCATCCGGCTAATCCTTAAATAATGTCAAGGAAGCTAGAGTCACTTATTTAAAAGGCACTGGCAAATATCATCTTCAATCTTCACATGCTTAAATGCAGTATTTTCAGCAAGTTAGAGGAAAACTACTGTCACAGGTATGGAGATTAAGAGAGGCGTAAGGATATTTACGAAAGTAATTTTTGTATCTGTTGGACATATTTTACTAAATTGCAAAAAAAAATCGTAGCTTCTTTGTTTCAGTCTTTAAAATGTCATCAAAATCGAAAGTGGCATTTGCTTGTGTTTACCCAAGAGGGCGTTAGTACCATATACATGCATACATATGTATGTTAATATTGCTCGTGGTGTGTGCTACTGGCCTAACTCAATTCTTGCTGTGTTATACAAATAGTGTGTGTCAATGTGCGCAATATCCTTGTTACAACACTATTTCGTCGTTTATATTGCTGCGCTGTTAATCACTTTGCTCCCAAGTACGAATGGAAAATCGAACAAAAGACAATTTTTCAGGAGAAAAATGTCGGGGAATTGAATCCAGAACTTAGTGGTCTCCCACATGTCTGGGTAGCAGCCTGCCTACTGCGTCTATAGTAGTTAGTAAGATGTCCAACCACCTTCCTCCCCAACAATAGACTGATATCTTCTTGTCATGCATGGTACTACATTGCCGGCGTATTCGTCAGGTAAGAATGTCCAAATCTGACGAATCTATCAAGAACAGGCTTCACCTCTAGTACATATATTCACACAATTTGAACTGAGCTTATAGTCAGTGCAAAATTTACTGTGGCGTCGATTAAGGTTGTTGGTAAACCTGTATAAAGTTTTAAATACCTTCTCTACGAAGCAATCCAAAGATCCACCTTTATTTCGAGATTTACGGTATTTCGGATAAGCTTATTTTTGTTAGTTGACCAGGAGCATTTGTAACAATCACTCTAGTTCCAATCCGTATTCTTTTGACACCATTGGAATAGCTTCGTCACATGTCTCTCACTCAACAGTAATGTCTTGATTGTGCTGTCATTTCACAGTATGAGACCAGAGATGTGTTCGACCAATTTAGTGCGAGACATTCAAACATTTTGATTTTAATAACTTGTACTTGTTGAGGCTGGATTCCACAGAAACAAATGTATGATGTTTTTCGTCTTCTCCTTCAACTTGAGTGTCCCGTTTTCCTGCTTCGATTGTCTACACATTTTGAGGCAAAATATTTCTCTATCCATTTCTGAACGAATGATTTGGACCTTTTCATATACTTGACAGCAGTTGAGTGCGACCTTATATCGTTTTTTGTGACGTCATCTTTAAGACTGTAATATGTGGCGAATTATTCTAAAAAAACTCAATATATCTCGGAGATAATCATGAAAATTGAAAAATTGCACCAATCTTAGAGTGGGGTTTGATCCAGAATCGGTTAATTCGGCCGTTAAAATAAATTACGTAGTTTCTATTTAAAAACTCTCCCAATCTATAAAGTTGGAGTTGATGGATGAATTTTTACCGATATACATACTTCGATACAAGTTGAAGATTGTTTCGGAATCAGCTAGATAAATTAGATAGAAATACCGTAACAGATGGCTATTTGAGATTTTAGTTGTACTTTTTGCTATCCTCGCACTGTAAAGGTAACACCTCTTGATTAGGACTATATGGGATCATACTGCAAATGAAATCCACGTCCAAAATAATAAAAAGGCATCAATATTAAATGTACTAGGCGCCATCTATGGAAAGCTTTTGTAGGCAGTAGATTTGCGGAGATTCAAGAAGTTAATCCTGCAGAAATTGTGTTCAAAGCTCTAACTCCAAAATATCTGAAATTTGATGACACGAACGCAAATTCTTATTGAAACATTAGCCTGGATCGAGTTTTCCATATACATAGCTAACACAGGTAGATGATTTGTTTTCTTTGGAGAAATTCAGCAACAGGCATATAACTTTTTTCGCCAATACTTCCCAGAAGCTTAGCGATAGATGGGCAAACTGGCTATTGTGAAAACTTTCGTCATTTGGAAGTACTGGCACCGTAGTTGTCTTGTGGGACTCTAGCGTTGCGACGTTATAAGAGATAAAAGCAGCCCACACTGCCAACATTACCAAAATCTTCCTAGATCGCAGCTGCAGTATTCTAATGTAGAGTTTGCAAAAAGTATTTGAAATTATTATGCCTCCTCGTTAGAGGATATGCCTTTAAACTACGTGATCATCGGTTGCGTTTAAGTGTTTTAACGCTGAATCTGATACTTTAAAAAAGTGTATTGGGAATCTTTCAATAGCTGATTCAGCAGTGGAAAATCATTCACCGCGATATCGGCCAGTAACAGTTTTTTATTGTCCAAAATAATAAAACGTTATCACTCCTGTTGCACTAATCGTTCTATGTACAGCGTCAGGTTGGTTTTGGCTCGTCTCAACATATCCGAACGAGTTTGAATTTCTTTGCACCTCTTGACACGACCTTGTTTATTAGCTTCTATAAAATTGGGCGGGATCCAACGACTGCAAAGTTTCCGGACGTACCAATACTCATGTAAAATTGTGTGTATTGCTTTTATGTCAATGTTCAAGGATGTTTCAATCTTACAATATGTGACGTGTCGACCTTGTTGAAGCGTCCACGAAATGCGTCCCTGAAAATAATGATCTCCACGCTGACTTACTCCTGAATGATGCTTTGTTCAAAATTTTGATTTAAAAATTCTCATCTAATCAATCTAATTCCACTCTAAACACCGATTAAATTGAACTCGAAACATCGTTTTATAATCAGCCCACTCCACGTATGCTTTGTACATACATATGTCGATCTTTTTTACCCGTACTTTATTTTTAAGCCTTTAAGTTTCAGGAATCGCTATTTTTAAACGCTTAACCGTGAAAACTGTTTATACTGTCATACGCTCTTGAGTTTTCTGAAAGGTCATCATTGATCCCGCGTACGTATTGTACGAAATGCGTACGTGTTAGGGTACCGCCCGCGTGTGCATGTTCGCATTGTATCCCGCGATCTTCTGGATATTTATAAAAACCCATCTGCATATTTGTACGAATGTTAAACTTACGGAAATGAATAAATTATTTCGATATGGCGCGCATCACCCACTCTCTCTCAATCCCCACATTGTTTATGTTATCTTTCCCAACGCGATAAACAAGATGGCGCTGACAGATATGTGGATTTGTTTTAACGGTGACGTATCACGTGTACCGCGGCGAGGATCCAGATGGCGCTCGGATAAATAAAAGTAAATTATGTTATTTTTGGGAGATTTTATTTTTCCACTTTTTATGTCCTAATTATAAATTGGAATTGAAACGATCGTTAATACAAAGCAGACGTCAATTAATTATGTTCGAATCCGTGGTTTGTTTTTAATTTTTCAATTTGATGTTTAAATCATGTTTTAGACGTTTCTACTTATTGGCATTGTTTGTTAAATTTTTACCTCACATCATAAAACGGTGTGTGATATTGTTTAAAATTAGTCTTGGATAGTGTTATCAACAATTTCAAAAACAACAGCTATCATGAGAGCGTAATTTTCTATTTATAGTCTATTTTTATAGTATGCACTAAAGTCTATATATTTGCATAACTCAATATATACACACATAATTATGTTTATTTTATTTATATATGTGAATACCGCACATTAAACGACATTAATGGATTCAACTTGGTCAAGGACTAACGTAATCGTACACACACAGGCGACGTCATAAAAATGGCAATTACAACATGCTGTATACCCGCTAGCATGCAATCCTAACTAGTTCTACCTATTTAATACACTCAATTCGCGAGTGGACATTTTATTACTGGTTCTAGGATATCTCGTTACATTTCGTCTAATTGATTTAAGTACGTCTGAAGTCGTAAAAATGTTAATCATTTCACTTGGCAAAGTTTTTCACGCAACCTGACCGTTAAAGCAAGTTTTATATGTGGCATTAACGTTTCACATTCAGTATTTGAATTCTTTAGACAAATAAGTAACAATCTACTCGGATACGTTGAAAGGTATGCAGGTCTTTTCATTGTTATATCCAGGTTGAACATTTTGGAGTCTGGTGCGCAATTCCTGAATTTTTGCCAAATATGTAAGATGAGCAATTGTGCGTCGCTGTATCTATACAAGTTCATATATTTTTCAGATTTCTCCTATGAGGTTTCACGTTTTATAGTCCTTTCAACCTAGTGTTGGAGAATTATTTAGGATTACCAATCCAAGCAATCCAAATTTCTTTGGAAAGGATTACAAGAGAGGGGTTCATTTGTAATTATTTTTTGTCTTGCTTTATTGTTATTACACACTCTATGCGATGTGACGTGCGATGATGCTGTAGATATTTCAGGAATTACCAATGACGTACATATTTTTGTTTCCTTCATGGGGATTTCTTGCACTGGACGAATAAAAATAGAACATAAAGAATCAGCAATTTTGTTAATGCAATCATTTCCAGATATGACGAGTCAAGCCTTACCAATCGTAAGATCATGAGAAAGAATTCTATCATCTAAAAGGAAATAACGACATTATTATTATTAACCAAACAGGGTTAAGAAGATCCTAATATAATGGGGTTCGCAGCCATTGGTTCGTTGGCTGCGAACCCCATTATATTAGGATCTTCTTAACCCTGTTTGGTTAACGTAGTGACAGCCGTTACTTCCCTTCAACTTATTATTATTATTATTAAGTTGTAGGATATAATTATTAATTGCCAATGCTGCCAGGGTTAATAGAGATCAATATTAAATTCTCCACATACAACAATATGTCGCGTTTGACTGTCATTTTCATCGGACAATAGAGATCTACACATTCTTAAAACCACCACCCCTCT